>CAUYON010020102.1:0-21054 GCA_963573935.1 Arctocebus calabarensis
GAGAGCGGAGAGAGAAAGAATGAGGGAAGAGTGGGGAAAGGAAGAGCAGAGAGAGGGAAGGAGCGTGGGGGGTGGGGTCTTGGGGTCTTGGTTTGTGCCACACCTTTTGGGGGCAAAACACGATTGTAAGAGGGACTTTACCCAACAAATGCAACCAGTGTAACATGGTTTCTTGTACCCTCAATGAATCCCCAACAATAAAAAAAAAAAAACATTTAAATGTCTTAACACAATAACTAAATGAGATGAGGTATATATTAACTAGTGTTATGTAAGCATTCCTAATTCTATATGAAATCAGCACATTGTACCCCATAAATGCATTAATGTATACATGATCTATGTGTTTATGATTTAATAAAAGAAAAAAATTAAAAAATTTTTAAAAAAACAACAGTTGAATAAATGAAAAGAAATATACACTAAAAAGAAATAAAAAAATAAAAACAAACCATTAATAATAGATGTACTCTTTTACCTGGAAACATCTACACTAATAGTTTCTATAGATTTTCATTAAAGTTAAGAAGTGCAATATTTCATTGCTTTTGTAGGTAAGAATGAGATCCTTTAATATTGGAAGCTGTTACAATGGAAGATATACTGTGATTTAATGGCTTTTGTGTCTTTTGTATTATTTCCAGGCCAGAAAGGTATAGATGGGGAATTTTATTACTCCTGGAGACATCTGTGTCCTACATGAAAAAGAATAGTGTTGAAAAGCTAGCCTAAAAGCAAGATAGAGTAATAAGAAATTTACCAAAAAGTCTTTGAGTGCAACACACACATACATACTTACACAAAAATTACATTTAAATGGATACTACAAAATATTAGAAATCATTACAAATAAACAAAAAAGAAACTATAAATATCCTAAGATGATCTACCAATTCAACTCCATCCCTATTAAAATACCAACATCCTATTTTCAAGACTTGGAAAAAATGATTCTGTGTTTTGTATGGAACCAGAAAAAACATGTATAGCTAAGGCAGTTCTTAGTAATAAAAACAAAGCCGGGGGTATCACCATACCAGATTTTAGATTGTACTACAAGGCAATAGTGGTCAAGACAGCATAGTACTGGCACAAAAATAGAGACATAGACATTTGGACTCAAATAGAAAACCAGGAAATGAAACCAACAACTCACAATCACCTAATCTTCGATTACCAAACAAGAATGCACAATGGGGGAAAGACTCCCTATTAAATAAATGGTGCTGGGAGAACTGGATATCCACATGTAAAAGGCTGAAACTGAACCCACATGTTTCTCCACTCACAAAAATTGATGGATAAAGGACTAAAATTTAAGGCATGAAACTTTAAAAATCCTCAAAGAGGGCATAGGAAAAACACTGGAAGATATCGACCTGGGTAAAGACTTTATGAAGAAGACTGCCATGGCAATTGCAACAACAAAAATAAAGAAATGGGATTTAATTAAACTGAAAAGCTTCTATACAGCTAAGGATATGACAATCAAAGCAAATAGACAACCTACATAATGGGAAAGGATATTTGCATTATTTGAATCAGACAAAAGCTTAATAACTAGGATCTATAGAGAACTTAAATTAATCCACATGAAAAAAGCCAACAATCTCATATATCAATGGGCAAGAGACATGAATAGAACCTTCTCTAAAGAAGACAGATGAATGGATAGCAAAATTATGAAAAAAATGCTCAACATCCCTAATTATTAGAGAAATGCAAATTAAAACCACCCTGAGATATCTTCTAACCCCAGCGAGAATGGTCCACATCACAACATCTCAAACCTACAGATGCTGGCGCAGATGTGGAGAGAAAGGAACACTTTTACACTGCAGGGGGGACTGCAAAGTAATACAACTTTTTTGGAAGGAAGTATGTAGGAACCTTAAGGAACTCAACCTAGACCTCCTGTTTGATCCTGCAATCCCATTACTGGGCATCTATCCAGAAGGAAAAAAACTTTTATTATAAAGACACTTGTACTAGACTGTTTATCGCTGCTCAATTTATAATCGCTAAAATGTGGAAACAGCCTAAATGACCCTCAACCTAGGAATAAATTGGCAAGTTGTGGTATATGTATACCAAGGAATACTATTCAGCCATTAAAAAAATGGAGATTTTGCAGCATTTGTATTAACCTGGATAGAGGTGGAACACATGATTCTTAGTGAAGCATCACAGGAATGGAGAAGCATGAATCCTATGTATTCAACTTTGATATGAGGACAATTAATATCATGGTGGGGGCTGGGAGAAGGGGAGAGCAGACAGAAAGGAGGAAGGAGTAGAGGAAAAGAAAAAAAAAGGAAAATAGTGACTAATTCTCACATAAATTGGATTTAATTTTGACCAAAGTACATTATTTGAACAATAATTTTTAATTCAATTTCTTAATATGTTGTTCAGGATATTGCATCCTCATTTATAAGTGAAATATGCTTGTAATTTCTCTTTATAATAATATATTTTTGCCAATTTTAGTATCAGGTATATCCAGATGAAGTAGAATGAATTTGAAGTATTTTTTCTTTTTCTATTGTAAGTTTTGGCATGATCTGTTTTTTGAAATTATCTTCTGTTTTTATTTATAAATATTTGTTTATTTTTTGAGATTTTGGAAAAAAATAAAAAAGAAATAAATTAAATATCCTAAGATGACTTCACTACACACTCAGTTGCATTTAATTTTTTTTCTAAAGAAGAAAAAGAGCAGCTGGCCTTATAATAATAATAATAAAAAGGTACCGATGACTAGCCTTTTAAAAAAAGTGTCTGAAATGTTCATTCAAGGCTGCTATTCATCATTTATTCAGAGCCTGATTGTTAGGCTTGAAAAGCAACAGCGATTACTGATGCCTTCTAGAGAACATAAATAAATTTATTCTTGGTGCAGCAATGAATAAGAGAGGAAAAAACTTATTCTTTGTATTACAAACGTCCTATGCATTGTTTCTGTACGATGCTTTTAATTAATTGTAAGTTATATGCAACAATTTACAAATACCACAATTTGATATTTCTTTTCATTAGTTCAACACACCAAAGCTATCTTTAAACTGTGATATTGTATGATTAATATTTTGCATTGGTTTATTTGCTTTTTTTTTAATAAGTGATGTTATAGAGATAATGGATTCTGAGTAATTTTTAAACTATTTAGGAGCTTTAAATAATTTATTTTACACTTGTTTCAGTTAAGGGAAATGTGTTTTGTGTGTGTGTGTGATTTTTTTTATTGTTTGGGATTCATTGAGGGCACAAAGAATTAGGTTACAGTGATTGCATCTGTTAGATAAAGCTGGTGTCAAGATAAATGTATTAAACTAAAAAATGTAAAAAATGAACAGCAGTGGCATGTTTTTACTAAGGGCAAAGTTAAAGCTGTGTTTTGAAAGTAATTCATGAGAATTCCCATTAAATCAAAACACTCCATCAATTTTGATCTCTGCCTTAAAAGGTGATTTCAGACATATTAATAATTTTAACCTTTTGGCAAAGTTAAAATTATACTGTACTTTCTATTTATTAAAACACACACAAACTGAGTTTTGATAAAATTAGGAATGGTTTTATATCAACTATGTTACTGAAATTAGCAGAAAAAGAAATTTTAAACAGAAGCAGTGCCTGGGAAGAAAGACTTTTAAGAGCCCTAGTGGACAGGGAAAAAAGGGTGGAGGGGTATTTCTAAACCTGATTATAAGAAGAGATTTTGTGAGTCGACTGTTTCAGATAATACTCCTGCTGTCTTGTGAGTGAGCTATTTGGCAAAGTTCAAACAGGTAATGACTGTGATGCAAATGGTATGGTATGAGGAAAGCTTATAATAAAAGAATTATGGAAATTCAAAAGCATATGAATTCCAGTTGTGGTAATCAGAGACAACTTCATGAAAATATAAATGTGAGATGGTTATTAAAGGGTAGGGATTTCTAAAAGTGGAACAGAGCAAGGTGTTTCATAATTTATAAAATACAACCCAAATGAACATTATTCTTACCTTTTAATAAATATTTGTAACATGAAAACACTTTGGAAGTCATTTCATCTGCTTCAACTGATTATAAGTTATGAAAAGTAGTGATGATAGCTTAAGATGTGTTGTAAATCTGAAGCTTAAAAATATTCCTTACTTAGGAAAAGTTATAGGGAAACTCTTTTCCTGCTATAATAACTCTGTTTCATCCCAAACAGCACTGCTCCTAGCTACTCCCTTCTCCCTCTTCAGTCCCATCATTATGGGGAAAGAGAACAGGAGAAAAAACAGTGTCACAAAGGCCAAAGGGATTGAAAGCTTCAAGGAGGGAGACTAAATACAGGATAAAGATAAAATGACTAAAAAACATTCATTGAATTTGGTAATATGGAAGTAAATGAGTAACCTCAACTAAAACAAATGAATCCACTTGTATCTCATGGCATACAATTCATTTTTTCTGATTCTATACTTGTGCAATGACCTTGTTGAATAGTAAAATAATAAATAATTCAATAGGAAGAAAGTCATTACCCAGTAACTTTCATTCTTCTTAGGCTATTAAAACTGCCCATTGAACAATCTGTTCCAAAATTCCCTCAGCAAGTTAAGATGACTATTTAGGGCAAAATGTTATTTTGATTTTAAAATGGATACTATGTATTTGGCTTCTTCAGTCTGCAGATATTTTATCTTCAAGGAATGTTCTGAAAAAAGAAAAACAAAAGAAATCTATCAAACTGTTGAGGATACACACTACAGGGCTTTCCTTATAAATGTCTACTTCTATTACTATGAAAATCTTCACTAGTTTCCTTTTATATCATTCTTAACTGCAGTACTATTCAATACCAGTACTATTACGTTCTGGTTACCTGGCCACCATTGTGCTTTATAAAAAATATGTACTAGTTGCTGCCTTTGGCCCATAGCACACTTAGGAACGCAGAGTTTGTGCCATATTTTCTCAAGTTAAATTTGAAAATATACATTTTCATGAGGTTGGCAAGGAATCTCAAATGATTATCTAATCTCTTATTCTAAGCTAATCTACCCAGAAAAAAAAAAATCAAATCTTTTGCTTACTAAAAGTCATCAGAAAATGTTTATGTCCAAATTGAATTGGTACAGTTGAACTTGGCTCATTATTCCTATTGTACAAAGATTATTGTTCACTACCTAGATTTTAAATAAACCCTAAATTACTAAATTATCAAGTAAACTCATGTATTAACTTTCTATTACCACAATAATGCATAAAATAACATACCTCAAAAACTTAGGTATAAGCCAATAAGCATTTATTTTTTCTCATGAATTTATGGATTAGTAGATTGAGCTGGGCTTATCTTGGCCAGGCATGCTCATTTATCTACTGGCTGTAGACAAATGAGCATGCCTGGTGAGCTTTGGCTTGGCTGGTCTAAGATGGCCTCAACTAGAATAGCTCTCCTTGAGATTTTTTTTTTTTTTTTGCAGTTTTTGGCTGGGACTGGCTTTGAACCCATCACCTCCAGGATATGGGGCCAGCACCCTACTCCTTTGAGCCACAGGTACCTCCCTCTCAACATGAGATTTCTGTCTGCAGGATAACCTAGGCTCATTCCCAAGACAGAGGCAGGAGAGAGGGAGATGAGGAGAGGGAAAAATGGATGGAAAGAGGGAGGCGAGGGGGGAGAAAGAGTGAGAGAGAGAAAGAGAAAAGAGCTGTAGCTTGCAAGGCCTTTCAAGGCCTAGGCTGTCAGCTGGCATAATGTCACTGTTTCCAGTTGCTATTGACCAAAACAAGTCTCAGGGACACCCAAGTTCAAGGGTGCAGGAAGAGAATTCACTTCTTGATGAGAAGAATGAACTAGAAATCATATTGCAAAAGGAGTAGACAGGTGACTGAAGACCGTAGTCACTTTTACAAACTATCTTTCCAAATTTCATTTAGTCTTTAAGTAAGATGATATTAATGGTGTTTGGACTGTTACAAAGCTGGACTCTGTAAACATTATTTCATTTTACCATTATAAAATATAATTTCAAGAACACTGTTAAACTGAAATCAAGGTATGCTTAAATTACACGGCAAGTTGAGGTTTTAAGATCACAAGAGTTGAGAAAATGGATTTTATGACCTTAGAAAAAATGACCTTACATATTAGAAAATATGAATCTGTAAAAACCAAGAGGAAATTACATAGCCTACTTTGAATTTTCTTTTACTATCTATGTATTTAGAACCTACTTTATAGTATTTGATAACTACCAGAAATCATTTTATTAAAAGAGCAACACTCATGAACTTTTAAAATGAACCATTTATTAAATCAGATTGTTACTCTTAACAGTTATGTAAGTTACATGTATAAGTCAGAGTATTTCACATGGAAAATTTTTAAACTCCTATAGGCAAGCAAAATTGTATCACACAATATATAAGTAGGAAGAGGGTACTGCTAAACATTCAAATAAGGCAAGTATTTAAAAACCATAAAACAATAATTAAAAAAAATTCAAGCATTCCTTTAAGAATTCAACACTACAAGTTAAATGTACTTTCTGAGTGGATTCATATAATCAAGGCAGTATTTCTTCTTTTAAAACATCAGGAGATAGAATAAGGCTCATTAATAGATACAGCTGCCCTCAAGATTTCAATCTCAGTTGCTTTCTTGAAAGTAAAATTCACGAAGTGCACAATTAAGTTATTCAAAAAACTGAATCTGCTACTCTAACAACAGCTGTCCATGCTTAATACTTAGTGATTTATTTGATCAAATTATGTCTTTTCAGTGAAAAAAATAAGATAAGCCACTGTAAAACATTTAGTTTGAAGTTATGCTAATGTTTTTCTTAGAAATCAAAAATTATGGAGGAAAAGGGTTATTTATAAGGAAAAGAAAGCAAAACACTAGAATGATCAAACATTTTCAAAGAACAAGCACCACAAAGGACATCTGCATTCAGTTTTGTAGTATTTATCAACGCATTTTTTTCTTACTCCAACCAATCTACTTCATCAAATTCTGAATCATCTTCTGAATCACTATATTCCACAGCAATCCGGCGAGACAGAATGGTAGCAACATCGTTCTCAATGCGTTCGTGTTTAGCTTCCTGTTCACGCTGCTCTTCTACTTTGCGTAGCTGAATACCTGATGCAGCAAATCCAAAATATTCATTTTAAATCAAAATACTAGATATTATTAATCTGTCTTGAGAAGAATCGGGTACACATGAGAAATGTTAATACAGAATTAAAAAGATTTAAAATTATATTTAGAAAGGAATCAAATCATTCATTATGTTATCATCTGTGATGCTAGTAGATTAAGCTTACCACATGTCATAGTGGATATCTACAGTTTGTTTACCCATCATAGTCTACTGTATTTCCCTACTTACCACCCCCCTAAAAATTTAATCAAGTAATACATTTCTTTTATTACCTCTATGGTCAAATAAACAATGTTGAATGTATTTTCTGGGCTTCATTATCGCCCATACTTGAGGGAAAGGCTCTATTATTCACTCTGCTCTCTTAGTGTAGTTACTTAGGAAATCTTGACTGAATAAATGAATATGAGAAGTCTTTCTAAGGGAGGAACCTTACTCCTTTAAAGGTATCTAGTAGAGCAAGTATCACCAAATAGCTCAAAAAAACAGCCTGATGAAGAAAATACTATTTTAAAGGAGTTAATACACATATTAAGCATAATACAAAGAGTTTTAATTAAATTTTCTATAACATTTAAGTCTGAATTTCTCAAACATTCTAAGAATCCCTATGAAGTTTGAAAGTGAAATGGTTAAAAGTGATATATTTTCTTGAAAATGATTTAAAATATACATTGGACATAGCTTTACTTTCTGAAGACTACTTGCACAAAAACATGATTATCTAAAATTTTACAAATGAAGAACACATTACTGTCTTAAATATTTAGAAAGTTTCCAGTGCTACAATAGCAATGTTTTTCATGGATCTGAAAAAAATTACCTTTTCGTATTGCTTCCAGTAGGACACTCCTGGCATCACTGATTACAGGTAGGGTTGATGGATGACGCTTTGGCTCAGAAGCAGGTATAACTTGTGATGGAGGAGACGGAGGCATTAATGGAACATGGGGACCTGGGGCGGTGGATGGAGTTGGATGTAGCCCAGAAGGAGGATGAGCAAGAGCTGCAACTGTGACAGGTGATGATGGTCGAATGCCAGGTGGAGGCAGAGGAGGTGGTGGGGGGGGTGGAGGCAGCCCCTGAACTTCACCTTGTGGAAGTGGATGAACTGGTACAGTCTCACATACTGGGGCAGCTCTAGCTACTGGTGGAGAGGGCTGTACTAGAGGAGGTGCGATTGGAGGAGGAGCTGGGTGGAGAACTCCAGGGGCAATCTGAAGAGGAGCTGGAGGTGGTGGTACTGCTGGAGCTTGCAAAGCAGTGGTTGGAGGTGGAGGTGGGGGAGGTACTGGTGGAGGAGGAGTTGAAGTCATTGAAGCTCTTAATGAGGAAGTTGACAAGGCAGATGGGAGAGGTGGTGGAGGAGGTGGGGGAGTGGGGCTCACAAACACAGGTGTTCTGCCTGTAGCTGGTGACTGAGGGCGATTTTCTATCAAACCTGTAGCAGAACTGAAATGATAAAGAGATTCTAGCAAGTTATTAAGAAAGAAAACTTAACCACACAAACCATAAATGACTATCAGTAACTAAATCACAAAAGATCCATTAACATCTTCCTTATAGAAATTTAAATTCTTCAACAGTATTTAGAAAGAAATGAGAACTAAAAGTACATCAACAAAAAAATTAGTAAGTGGTGCTTTGATTTGCAATATTCTAAATAATCTCATCCTCTTAAGCAACCTTCATATCCACTCAGACATTTACTTTGATAAATAAAGTGCCCAGTTCTACATTGTAGTATGAGTTTCTGTAATGACTAAATGGTTATCACACTGAAATATCTGGGCAATACTTGTGACTAATACAATGCTGTATTTACGCTAAAACTATTAAGATTCACCATATGTCATTTTAGTTAAGTCAATGAAAGCTAATTACAATCCACAAAGGGAAATTTACAGCTCTCTTTCTTCCTGAAGATGAAACATCAAGTGAGTTGGTGATAGAAAGTTAGTTTTAACTGAAAATTATAAATCTGACCTCTATCTATTAGAAAATTTGTCTAGTAGAGAATATTTCTCTAATATTTCCCTATTGAAAATATGTAATTTGGATAATAACTGATTAGATTAAGCTTCAGGACAATTTTACTGAAATATTATTATAAGCAACTGTCAATTCTCTCTGAAATTCTTAAAGTACTTTCCTTAATATCAAATTAACATCCACAACCACACATCTTTGGTTCTCATTTCTTAGACCCTTAACACATTCTAAAAATTCTTAACTTTTCTTTTCTTTTTTGTTTTTTGATATTTATAACAGGTTTACTGTTACAATGTGAAAAAGGCTTTGTTTTTTTGTTTGTTTTTTTTTTACATATACATGTGTTTTTTTGGTTTCTACTTTTTGTGGAATTTAAAAGTTTTATTACTACAATGCACATAAGCTTGACAACAATGAAATACACTTTAATCTTTAAAGTTTTATTAGCCAGAAGAATGTGCCAGCTCTAGTCCGAGGACAGCAAATCACATCCCATAGGTCAAATCTGACCACTCCTTAATACAGTTTTACTGAAACACAGACATAACCATTTGTTTATGTACAGTCTATGTCTGCTTTCATGCAACCATAAGTAGAAACTGTTTTTCCAGAAAACCAAAAACACTTACTATCTAGTATTCTAAAGGAAAGAACTACTAATACAAAACATCACATGCTTGTCCCAACATACCTGATACAGGTGGGGATGGGTTTCGCATCTCCTGCTCCGTGCATCGGTGGAGGCGGAGGTGGCTCATGCGGTCTAACTAAAACCCTTTCCTCAGCTCTAGTCAGAAGCTCACTCATCTGACTAAATGGCAAGGCAGAAAGTGAGTAAGATCCATCCATATGATCCACATACGTCTGAGGTCTAAAAGAAATACATAGTATCAGTCTATTTTTCTTGAATAACTAGAGGAACAAAGTGTTCTACATGAAATAATATTTAAAATTTATCTGTTGAATGCCAATGTTTTAACTATAAGAAAAATTTCTGAAATTACATTATAATCTTACTTTTAAAACAACGAGTGCTATTTACTTGTTGATTTAGGTTATGATGATACCATCAGTTATTTTATCATTTTGTGTTAGAATAACAAATCATTTCACACAGAAGAAAAATATTTCATATAAATTTTATAGCAAATTGTGTCTGCCTTTATTTCATTTTACCTGTACAAGAAGATGCCAGTGACAGAAAAGCAGACTATGAAAACTGGAATTTTCTACTACTGGGATATCTTGTTGCTCTCTTAAACCTAAGTGACTTTGAAAAGTCTTGCACCACTTGATACTAGCACTATAGAGATGGCTAGTGACATTAGTGACATTGTTTCTATCCTTTTGGTGTTTTCAAAAGTGCCAGGATACTCAAAAAATACCTGAACAACATAGTAACATGTTATGACTTAGATTAAAGTCTTAGATAACTTAGATTAAAGCAAAATTTTAGATACCTTGAGCTTGCAAAGGTTTATAAATAATAAATGTATTTATTATAGTGATTCTGAGAATAAAGTTAGGTTTAACACATGTATGCAGAATAAATAAGAAATTACTGTATTTACTGCTAGTGGGTTGGTAAGTACCTTAATTACTCAAGTACAGTAGAAATAAGGCTTAACTACAGATTCCTAACATTCTTAATCTCAATTGGTTCATTTTTTTCTCTTTCAATAATATAAATAATACCTCTCAGATATATACTTTTTCTATAATAGGTCAAGATATATTACACACTTAGGACCCAATTAAGTTATAGATATCAGGCTCTTTTCTATTCAAAATCACTATGACTATACCCAGATAAATATCTTCATAGAGTGATGCCAGTATAATGTGTTTGCTCTGGTGGCATGCTACTTAGGATTCTTGGCCACTGAGAAACGAAAATGACCTATTTTGTATTTCTGCAGAAGGATATGAGTAATTTTCTTTGAAAGCCCAAATGTATGTAGGTATAAGGTGAAGGATATGGTAAAGCAAGTAAGCCAGGGGGAAAAAAAGAAACAAAATAGATTCCATTCTGAACTCATAATTTACTTGCAACAAATCAGTAATACTTTAAAAAAAATTCCAGATCCATAACAGAGTCCCTCCTCTATTATGAAATTCTAGGAGACTCTGCCTGAAATATTGAAAGGGATTTGAGACTTCTGAAAGCTAAAACAATGACGATAATCTATTCCAACCATCTCTTTCTATCAATGACAAAAATGAGGTCAAGGTATAAAAATGTCCCCCACAAGACAGTAGGCTCACAGTAGTTTGGACTTTGAAATTATCTTATAACAGGGCCTTCCAGTTCAACAGTTTAAGACCTAAGACTCAGAAGCACAGGTGTTATAAATAAAGCCAATGTTTTATCATTAATTTTTTAAAACAACAAAAGAAATGAAACCTTGTTTCAAAATGAGAGGCTGGGCCATTAGCAACTTCAATATGCTTATGTAAGAGATTAGCATCATCTTCAGCCAGCTCTGGACCTTGGGCCAGCTTCTGCCATTCTCTCCGCCTGTCGTGAGGTGCTCTTGGCACTTTTTCTGGTTCATGAGGACGATCTAGATTTTTCTGCTATAACAGATGTATTGAAACAAAGCCAAATGCTGAAGTGCTAATGTTTAAAAAGAGGTTATAACAATCAAAAGTCTAACATCAACATTGTCATCATAATATAGTAAAAGTAACACAAACACAGTTCACTTGTACATTTAGAGTTTAATCTTAGCTAGTGTGCTATAATCTCAGTTTCTTATTATATTTTTTAATCCCTAATTTGATCTGCTGAACTATATGTAGTATATCTAAATAATTAAATTTAAGTCCTTTCAGATGAAAAAAAAATTCACCAACCCTTGTTCCTATATCTATTGGTTTGAAATTTCTACCATGAATGGCACTAACACTAACCAAACATAACTAATGTTATGTTTTCCAGTTAGCTAGAAAACATATTAGAAAAATCTAATTATCCCATTAACCCACAATAACTATGTCTCTCAATAGAAAACAGTCTTTAAACAATAAAACAAAAAATGATTCAAATAGGAGGCAAAAGCATAGAAATGTCTAGAGTAGATATAACAAATTCGAATGCCAACGGGTCCAAGCAGATACAATACATGAATAAAACCAGTCAGGAGTAGGATGGGGCATGCAGTTAACTAGATAGATATGCCCATCTATGGCATTCCAGTTAAAAAAACTTGGGAGCACACAAAGCATTGTCTGCTGGCAGTATCTGGGCTAGCCAGTCACCAGTTTGCAAATGCTAGCTAGAACACTGGTTTATCATCTAGCATAGATGATGATAACATGAGGGCATCTTGAGGACGGGGAAAGTAGTGATATAACTACAGGAGAAACAGAGATGATGAACATAGACTTTGCCCCCTTCATAATTTGGCCTAAATCCAACTTTGCTTCTTCCTTAGATATTTTCTGTTACCATTAACATGAAATAAAGCATATCCAAATGAATTTTATTAGAAAGTAGAAAATGATAACACAGAAGAAAGATAACAGAAATTTTGTGAGAATATAATGACTTTCTAAAACATTTAAGAAATATTTAGGATACTCTGTGACAAGAAAATATTAGCTTAATCTACATCACCAATATCTGTACAATGTTCCTTTTTTATTTCTTACCAGAATGCTCTACTCTTCCCGGGTCCATATAATTCCTATTTGTTCTTCAAGCTTCATTATAAGCTTTCTTGGAAGTGTTTATTAGTGCTGTTTGCCAGCTAAAGCAGTTGCTACTTTGTATTACTTAAACCTCATGCAAACCTCCGCTATGGCACTTATTATCTCATACTATAATAATTTAATTGCTCATCTGCTCCCCATTCGGCTGTATAGTTTTAAAAACTTCAGTATTTGATTATATGAATCCAATAAAATAAAATGTTAAAGTACAGAATTAGTAAAGTTCCATATATGCAACGAAAGTCAAATATAGAAAACTTCAAATGTTTTGAACCACTTGTAATACCTTTTGCTTCCTCTTTTCCTTCCTCTTATCCTCTGTATCTTGTAACATTTTTTCTTTCCACAGATCAAAGAAATATGAAGGATTGGTATAAAATTTCAAACCTTCTTTACCATCATCTCTGAAATGTACAATATTAATTGAAATGCATATTAGTAGAGTTAGCCAACTGGAACAGAATTTTACTAAAATTTTTATTCTCTTAAAATAATAAAACACGATGTTAAAATATTGCCAAAATTAGAATATTGCACCATGGGTCGGCGCCTGTGGCTCAAGGAGTAGGGCGCCAGCCCCAACTGGAAGTGGCTGGTTCATACCCAGCCCCAGCCAAAAACTGCATTTAAAAAAAAAAAAAGAATATTGCACCAAGAGAAAATTTCTCCCAAATCAGAAAGGAAACTAAGAAAACCAGATGTTCTTCTGAGTAGATATTAGTAATTTAAAGTAGAGCTGGACAATTTTCATTCCTAACTTCTATGGAATATCAATATTCTAAAAGCTCTTTGGGAAATTCCAATAATTACAAATGGTTCTACCAAATATAAAACCCTGATAAGACATAATTTAGAATAGAGAAATTTTGCAGTTTTTCCCCATACTCTAATTTACTTATTATCTTATTAAATCTAAAAGATACCATCTAATAGTCATTTTAATATTCCCATTTATATCCAATGACCTGACTTACAATTTCAAATAATGATTTGAATATCATTTTGTTCAGTAGCTGTGTTGAAGATCTCAAATTGCCCATGTAAATAAATCGTGTGAAAAGATTCTGAAGCCTGAAAAATTTCAGATTTTATTTTAAATAGTAAAAAGCATTTTTAAAATAGATACTACAAATTCATTACATAAGAAGTTAATGCATTAAAAAAAAATTGTAACATTCATTTTGTTAATAGGGTGGAATTTTGACCTCTTTTTAATTTTCTATTTGATTTTTAAAAATTAAATTAAAAGGACAATAATAATCCTTATCTGTTCACATTAATAAGTTTGCCAGGAGCTTTTCTTAATAATATATATCAAAATAATTCCCTTGAAAGGGCCTGTCTTTTGTATGCCAGAACCTTAGGATCTCATCTAGTGAATAAAGCAAAGGTTTTCTAAAGACAGTGGCTAGGAAGGACTCTGTGTGTTGGGTATAAGCTCAACACAATAAAGAATGTTTGGAGATTTAGCACTTAAATAATAAGTCTGAAAAAAATAACAAGCCCTCTTATTTGTTAACTTACTGACCTATAAGGAGTGAGTATATTGAGAGGTGGAGGCTGTTCACAAACATCATATGTCTCCTGTAATGGAATAGGCAAAGTCTTGCGATCAAAAAGCTGCTGATCTTGAATTGTAGAACTTCGGAAAGCTTTTCTCATTGTTATATCTTGCAAAGACACTAAAACAAAAATCAAGAATTAATTTTATTTTATTAGGAGGATTTAACATAACAACAAATTAATATACTGTACTAAATCTGTTTAACAGTCTGCATGGCTCGAGAGGCTGTGACCTTAGTGGCTATAAACCAGAAACTATATTTTAAATATCTTTTGTTTGTTTATGTTTTTGCAGTTTTTGGCCGGGGCTGGGTTTGAACCCGCCACCTCTGACATATGGGTTCAGCGCCCTACTCCTTTGAGCCACAGGTGCTGCCCTAGATATTTTATCATTATATTTACCCCCAATGATTCTGTGCCTAATTTTCCAATCAGATGGATTTTAATACTACATTTGATATCTAAGGCTCAGAAGACCCCAACGACACCTGAAATATACCTGTATTTCTCACCAAATACATCTTTTCTTTTCTCTACCTGCCAACCTGGGCCCCCACCAACTTAGACTCTCTTCGTCTATGATTTTTTATTTTCCAGTCTCCCTTTATTCTCCTTTTTTTTTTTTCAGTAATTCTGAAAAGAATTACTTATGATGGCATTCTGGGCTAACCACACCATTGACCTCTACACTGTATGTACTATAAATAACACACTTGTACTATAAATGTAAAACAAATTTTACTATAAGGAACATATTTTCAGGTAGTGGGTAATCTATATTATTATCTATTTCACTTACCTTTTATCTGTACTATAAGAATTTCTACCTAACTATAAGCTTTTGAAGACTGAAACTTATACATTAGTAATTCTCAGCAACTATCATAATCTCATCACATATATATTTACACAATCTAAAAATAACACTTCAGTCATTTTCTTATGGACTTTTCATGTTATTATTAAAATACAAAATGTACCAAAATACAGCATTCTTAAACTTATAGAACAATTTCATGATATTAAAAAATTAGGTAATTTCTTATATATTTAATATAGCCTTAACTATACAAATGCTCCCTACCACATAAGGTTAAGTACTAAACAGTCATAGCAATTCTTAAATTATTCTTCTCCCTAAAATATCTCTATCATCTTCACACATACAATATACTCAATATGAACATTTGGACCTATGGGACAGGTGGAGCAATGAAGCTGTCTTTCCAAGTGACATACTATCACTGCATTTCCAGCAATTCCCTTGCTGCATGATTTGTGACAAAAAAATCAGAGAAGGAAAGAGTTTTTCGCTACTATCAGTAAAAAGTGCTGTGAGAGATTCAGTATTTAATGTGTACATATTATATGTGCTAGATGTTTTCACTAATTTTCATTTCAAATCTTTATAATGATTCACCAAGACAGGAATTATTATTCCATTTAAAAATAATATAAGAAAGCCAAAGCTAGGAAGTTTATAACTGGCCAAAGTTATAAGGTTAATTAGCAGTAAAGCCAGAAAAGAAAAAACTCAGTTCTGTCTGCCTTTGCAGCTAATCCTTTTGCCACATACCACACGCACTGCTCCTGTCAGAAGTGATCTGTGTTTTATGCAGTCAACATGGAGCAATTCTTGCCATTTGTCCACTTCCCTTATTAGTTGAAAGTATGTAACTAAGAAGAAATCTAGTGTTTAATTTCTTAAAACTTTTTTGGCAAAGTGCAGGATGGACATAAAGTGCATGTGCAATTTAAAATAGTTTAACATCGTAAATTGCATATGAACTTTATGTCCACTTTGTATATAAAAAAATGTAAAGTAATAAGAATGATAGTACTATTCTACCTTCAACTACTTTCATTTGTTATTTATCTTACTATTAACAGACCACTGTGATAAAGCCCTTCTATTTGTTAACATTAACATCTGATATTACTTAATCAATAGTATCTGTAATTTAGCATTGTAACAATAGTATTATTTTGTTTGAACCCCAAGTTTCAAGATCTAGGTTAAACAACTGAAAATTCCTTCTCTAAAACATCCCTGAACAACTTCAAATTAAGTAGTTCAGCTTTTAGACCTGAATTCTTCCCCACTGCTCCATATATTTCTAAAAGAAACCATATACAATTCTGATGGTATAGTTGTTGATACATTAACACTTATTTTTTAATACAGATGCTTTTAAGTTATTTATTATTATCTGAATTTTCACTTTCAAGTTTACTGGTGGTGCTAAGACATTCATTAAAACGTAATAGTATTTTGAAACTTAATTGCTAAATGTTAATATTTATTTCTGTTACATAGGAGAACTATCTGTGTATTTCTGTATCATTAGATGATGTACACTTATAACTTAAATACTTCAGTTATCTAAAAGAGAAATTTTGGCTATAAATTATATATTTGAATGTATGGCCATAAAATATTTTTCCTACCACCAGCAATGATTTTATTTCAAGAATTTCATGAAGTATAACCAATGTACATGGGCATGTTTTAATGGAGACCATCAAGAAAGATAATCCACAGAACAGGAGAAAATATTTCTAAATCATGTATCTGATAAAGAATTTGGGTCCCGAATATATATAAAATTCTTACAACTCAACAATAAAAAGACAAATAATCCAATTTACAAATGGACAAAAGAACTAGACATTTTTTCCAAAGAAGATACACAAATGGCCTACAAGCATATGAAGACACTCAATACCCTTAGTCATCAGAGAAACATAAATAACCCTGTTACAACAGGAATGAACCTTTGGGTATCCAACCTGAGGCCCACAGGGGCATGCTAATTTTTGAAGAATACTTTTTTGCTTATCTGTGGTGTTGCATATCATGAAAAGTATGCATGGACCTTTTCTTGCTAATCAGCTTTTGTTAGTGTTTGTATCTTTAATGTGTGGCCCAAAACAACTCTTATTCTTTCAATGTGTAGCAGAAATGAAAAAAGGCTAGACACCCAATAGTTAAGTGAAAGAATCCAACCACAAAAGACTATTGTATATTCGTTCATATGAAATGTCCAGAATAGGCAAATCCGTACAGATAGACAGCAGATTAGTGATTGCTAGGGGCTGAGGAGAAATAGAGAGTGACTATTAATGAGTACAGGACTTTTTGGAATGATAAGAATGTTCTAGAATTGACTGTGGTATCAGTTGCATGTACTAAAAAACAATAAATTGTACACTTCAACTTTAGATGAACAAACTGCAAAGGGTTTGAAATATATCTTAATAAAGTTTTCATGGTTTTATAAAAAGTGCTGATTTTTTTTTTCTTGTATTCAGAGCTGTAAGGTTTTTTTTTTTCCTTTTTTTTTCATTAAGTCATATATACATAGATCATGAGTGCATTTATGCATTTGTGGGATTCAATGTGTTGATTATTTGTACAAATTGGAGTGTTTACATCCTACACAGCTTTCACCTCATTTACTTTTAAGTTTTTATCTTTGCAAGCAATAGAAACTTAGCATGATAAGTATTTATTTACACATTAATCAGATTAGTACACATTTACTCTTTATTTACACATTAAATCAGATTATTTCAAAAGTAAATGTAACTAACATTTTACACTACATCATTACACTACATATTTTATTTTTTCCAGTGATATCCTTCATATTTTTATTGCTCAAGTTTAGGTCTATTATGTAATTTATATTTATGCTTAAAATTATTCAATAAAAATATTTTGTAGAGAACGTTATAAGAGATTTACATTAAACAATTCTCTATGGTAGATCAGAGAAAAAAACAATGTTCTTTGTAGTTCCATTTCTTTTCTTAAAAGAAAGAAAAAGAGGCACTTGGGAAACATCAACATTCAACGTATAGTGTCAAGGTCTGATTCGTACCTATCCCCCTAGAATTTCCACTATTATTTTAGCCCATAGTGTGGTTTTTTTATCTGATACCCCTGATTCAATAACTTAGTAAAGAAAATTTCTGCCTCAAATACTGGTAATTTGTTTTTTAAATGTTCATTTAAAGTAGAAAGTAGCATACAATTAAATAACTAATTAGACTTTAGCAAAATGTACATACAAAAGCATATTAAAAGGAATTATATTCTTACAGACCCAAATCTAATGATTTGGGGTGATTTTAAAATAATTTTATTTCTAAGACAAACGTATACAAATAAAAGGGAGAAAGGAAAAAGAGAATCAGAGAAAAAAACTATAGTTAAAATGTCTTCTTTATGTCAAAACATTAAAGCTGTCTAGTATACAAAAAGAAGAAATAAAGAGTAGGAAAGAAAAGTCAGAAGAGTCATCCTGATGGCATTTACACATAATTTACGGATGTATTAAACATGAACACCAAAGGATATGAGTAAAAAGATGTGCTGTAAATTCATGGTTAATACTGTTCTTAAATATATCACTCATCTAACTTAAGATATATATGTAGAAGAAACATAATATAAATAAACTTACATTCTTCTTCCTTAGGATCAAGCTGTGTAACACTAACAGATAAACGGTCCACACGTTCTTGTAATGAGTTAACTCTGAAGGAAAAACTATGTGCTTCATTGAATAATTCTCCAAATATGTCTTCAGCATATTTACCTAAGCAAAAATAAAACATATACCATAAAATTTAAATGTGATCAGAAATAAACACTGAATGTTATAACATTTAAAAATGGTGTCCTGTTGAATTTGGCATTTATTTGAACTACAGTTGACCCTTGAACAGCATGGGGTTGAAGTGGGATATTCCACTTATATACATGGACTTTTTTCAATGAACATATCAGAAAAATTTTTTGAGATTTGTGGCAATTTGGAAAAACTTGCAGATGAATCACAAGCCTAGAAATATAAAAAAAAAAGTTAAATATGTCATGAATGCATAAAATACATGTAGATCCTAGTCTACTTTATCATTTAATACCACAAAATATATACAAATCTATTATAAAAAGTTAAAATTAACCAAAACTTATGCATACAAATAATTGGCTATACTTGGTGCCACTGTCAAAAAAATGTGAATAAATGTCAAGATCTAGCATTAAATCATAATTGAATAAAATTACAAATTATACTACTGTGCTAATTTCATGGGCAAGTCCTCCTGGTATCACAGTGAGCTTAAGTGTTGTTGCCACTATCCACTGAAATGCTGTGTGAGCAGTTCATCTCTCTAATAAAATAAGTTGAGTATTACAGTAGAAAGTATGATTCTTGGATATTTTTTATTGTGTTTAGTCCAATACCATAAACCTTGAAAAATACCACAGGACCCATATCTACTGCCACTAATGATTCTTTAAGTGTTCCAAAGAAGCAGAGAAAGTCCTAACACTGTAAGAGAAAGTTGAATTACTTGATAGGTACCATAGAGAGCTATAGCTGTGATGAATCCAGTGTAAGAACCACTGTGGGGGAAAAAAACAAAAAGAGTAAAATTTATGAAGCAGTTACTGTAGGCAGGCACTAAAACCTTACGGTTTTTGTGAAGTATTTCTTTATCTTGCATTGAAAATGAGTCTTTATGCAGATGCAGGATTGCTGTAAGAAAGGCACATCTATACACTGATGAAAAAGCAAAGTTGTTATACAACTTAAAACAAAAGGAAGGTAGATGATATAAAACTGGAGAATTTAATGCCAGCAAAGGATGGTTTGATAGTTTTGGAAAGAGGTTTGATGTTAAAAAATGTTGGTGAACTGGGCACGGTAAAGACTGGGGAGAGAGCACTTCAGGCATCTCTGGCAGGCGCTATCTACCCAGAAACTGCCCTTTGGGGACACAAGGAGACAGTGTGAGACTCCTAGACACCCTGAGGAAGGCAAAAGAGGTGGAGATTGCGCATGTGGTGGTGGGTGTTCGTTCGGTCTAATCCTGTCGGCCACTGTGGGTGGGGCAACAGTGGGACTGCAGGCTGGAAAGGCCTTGCCTGTGAGCTGTTTGGGTTTCTTTTGGACTTGGCACTGGGTTGAACTGCCTTGGGAGAACTTGGGCAAGAGTGCAGGGGTCTTTGAGTGTTGTCTGGAGCCCCAGACTGGGCCACCGAGCCAGGCGGAGCTACCAGTGTTTGGCTGTGTGGAGCCATTGTGGGAGAACTACCCCAGCAAGCTCCACTCTCAGGGTCACAGAACAAGCATCGGGTGGGAGCGAGTAATCTAGTGACTGAGCAGCCTAAAGGCAGGGACTGAGACCGGTTTTGGCACTCTGGGTAAGTGGATAGCCATTTAAGGAGTGATCCCAGCCACAAGCACTTTCCTGGGAAAGCTTCTGCTTAGCCCAAGTTAGCAATTTAAAGGGTCTTCTAAGCAGGCTGAGGAGGATTTCAGCTCTCCATCCTGCAGGGTTTGAGAAATCATTAGAGACACAGGGTCACTCCCTACAAAGATCCAGTAACAACAGAGTGATTCTGCCAGGGTCTGATCTGGAAGAGACACCTCCCCAACTCAGAACGGTCATAGGCAATAGTGAAAAATAATCATGGGGCAGAATCAACAGAAAAACTCTGGCAATATGAATAATCAGAGTAGATTAACTCCCCCAAGGAATGACAAGGTAGATACAGCACAAGATCCCTTGCATAAGCAAATGGCTGAAATGTCAGAAGTTGAATTCAGAGTCTGAGT
>CAUYON010020104.1:0-10728 GCA_963573935.1 Arctocebus calabarensis
TGATTCTTCCCAGCCATGAGCATGGTATATTTTTCCATTTGTTGACATTTTCAGCTGTTTCTTTTCTTAGAGTTTCATAGTTCTCTTTATACAGATCTTTCACATCCTTTGTAAGATAAACTCCCAAATATTTCATCTTCTTACTTCCTTGATTTTTGTTGAAGGCATTGGCTATGTATAAACCAGCATGTATGTATGTGCCTTTGTTTTTATTTAGAAAATGCTCCTACATTTTCATGAACCATACAAATTCTTAAGTGAGTACCCTAGAAAGAATTATGGAAAAGAATGACAACACACTGCCTTAATTAAATGAAATCCTAGGGATTTATCTCAAATTGGCATTGAGATCAAGGACATATTCTGTCAAAATTTGGTACTATTTTATTTAGCCTTCTATCACTTTAAAAATAACCAGAGACATAAGTATGAATATTTTCACAGAATATATAAGCTAAAGTGAAAAATTAGATATAGGATTAAAAAATTATTTGTAGAAAAATAAAGGACTTTTGTGAAAGGATACATAGAGGGTCTATTTTAAAACAAAATGGTAAATAAAATGATGGGGCTAGTAAGCAAGCTGGAATGATAGTTACTAGTAGCTACAGTCTGACTATTCTGGAAGAAAATAAGAAAAACCAGTAAAGTCCTTAGTACTTGTCAGTGTCACAGCTAGACTTGAGAGGCAGTAGGATAATAAAGATTAATTATTAAAATGAAGAGGATTGGGACTCTATCAAAAAACATGATAAATATTTCAAACATCAAGATTTGGTGATCACAAAGATATTAATGCTGACCTATGAAAGTGGAGAGTAATGACCTGGGGTCGAAGAATAGGCACACTCACTCAGCCAATCACTGCTAAGAATGAGGCCCAAACATTGATTCATTTGGCATAGTAGTCCTCCCAAAATTACACCACAGCCTCCAATAATAACTGTACCCTAAGACACTGAAGATATCACTAACATCGTGTACTGCCAAATTAACCATAGACAGAGATTACATTACTTCAAAGACACACACTCCAAGCCAAAGTGCCCTACCCAGCCATAATGTATGTACATTTTAGAAAACAAATCCTTTCCAGTGAAAGCAATTTCAAAACAACTGGAAGAAGTAACTGTTACACTAGATATGCAGATATCAAAGAAAAGACATAGAAAATATGGAAAAGCAAGAAAATATGATACCACCAAGGGAATATAATAATTCTCTGGCATCCAATACCAACACAATATTAATTTTTTAAGTCCCAGATATATAACTCAAAATACTGAATACTGAGAAACTTAATGAGAGACAAGATTATTCTAAACAAACAAAAAAAAAAAAAACCAAGAAATGACAGAAACAATTCAGGATATGAATAAGAAATGTATCACAGAAATTGATATGTTTCAAAGGAACCAAATAGAAATTTTGGAACTACAGAATTAATTGAGGGAAGCACACACACAAAAAATACATTTGAAATCTTGACCAACAGATTAGATCAAGCAGAAGAAAGATTTTCAGAGGTTGAAGACAGGGTTTTTGACATAAACCAGTCAGTCAAAAAATAAAGGGAAAAGTACAAAAATGAGTCAAATCTTTGTCACATGTGGGAAAACATAAAGTGAATAAATATACCAATTATTGGTATCCCCTAGACTGAAGACTTGGTGAAAGGCTAAAAAAATTTTTTAATGAAATAATAATTGAAAAGTGCTCACATCTAGCAAGAGATTCAGATGTATAGATATGGGAGGCTCAATATCTCAGGGAGACACCCCCCCAAAAAAAGGTATTCTCTGTGGAAAATCATAATAAAGTCCAAGACAAAGAGCAGGTGCTACAAACAACAAAAATGCTGAGTTACCTATAAAGGAAAACCCTGCAGACTAACTGTAGATTTCTCAGCAGAAACCCTACAAGTCAGAAGAGAACAGGATGATATATTCAAAGGTTGAAAGAAATAAAATGGTAATTAAGAATACTATACCCAGAAAAATTAACAATCATAAGTGAAGCAGAAATAAAGTTAGTCCCAGACAATCAAATTCTGAGGGAATTGACTGCCACTACATCAGCCTGACAAAAAATACTTAAGGTAGTCCTAAACTGTGAAAAAAAATATGCATTTACCATCATAAAAACATGCATCATTATAAAACTAATGGGTAAAGTAAGCAAATAAATCAAGAAGAGAAAGGACTCAGGTAGTTCCATTAGAGTAATCCATAAAACCACATCAATAAACAATAGAAAAAGAAAGGAATAAAAAATATGTAAAACAACCAAGGAATATATCACGATTATTAATCAGTAGACTCAACATTGTTAAAAAGTTCGTATTATAGATTCAATGCACTCTTCATCCAAATACCAATGCCATATTTCACAGATATAGAAAAAATAATTCTATGCTTTGTTTGGAACCAGAAAATAGCCTAAATAGCTAAACAAATCTTAAGCAAAAACAACTCTGGAGATAGGTATCACATTACCAGCTTCAAACTATACTACAAAGCTCTAGTAATCAAAACAGCATGGCATTTGGCATAAAAATAGATGCATAGACCAATGAATCAGAAATGAGAACCCAGACAAAAAAAATCATAAACATACAGCCAACTGATCTTTGATAAAACAGGCAACAATATACATAGGGGTGAAAAAGCCCTATTCAATAAATGGTGGTGGGAAATATGAAAAGCCACATATAGAAGAATGAAACAGGACTCCTATCTCTCACAACATTAATTCAGGATGGATAAAAGACTTAAATGTAAGGCATGGAACCACAAAAATTCTATAATAATAAGTAAGAAAAACTCTTTTACATATGATTCCAGGCAAATAATCTTATGACTAAGACCCCAATGGCAATCACAGCAACAACAAAAATAAATAAAAGGAACTTGATTAAATGAAAAGGCTTCTGCACAACTTAGAAAATTATCAGTGGAGCAAGTAGACAACTTAGAGAATGGGAAAAATATATTCACAAACTATTCATCTGTTAAAGGGCTAATCACCAGAACCTATAAAGAACTCAAGCAAATCAGAAAAAAATAAACACACCACCTCATTAAAAGGCATGAATGGAAGCTTTTCAAAAAATATACACAACTGATGTAACTGATAAACATGAAAAAGATATAGAATCAGCCCAAGTGCTCATCAATTCATGAGTGGATTAACATAATGTGGAATATGTATATTATGGAATATTATGACACCATAAGGAAGAATGAATTAAGCCATTTGCAATAATTTGGGTGGGACTGGACAACATTATCCTAAGCAAAGTATCTGATGATGGAAAAACAAACACCACATGTAGTTGCTATTGTATTGGAACTAACTGATGAGCACACATGTGCACCGAGTGAAGAAAAGCTCCATGGAAATCAAGCAGTGATGAGAGGGAAGGAGGAAAGAGGTAAAAAACAACCTACTGGGTACAATGAACACCATCTGTGTAATGGGCACACTTATAACCCTGACTCATGCAATATAAAAGAAATCCAAGTAAGCAAAAACATTTGTAGTACCATAATATTTTGAAATATTAGTAACAACAAGAAGAAAGAAATCTCCCTCTACAAAATTAACAGTGTGGCAGAGACAAAGTCAATAATAACCTTGAACATAGATGCGTTAAATTATCCATTTAAAAGATAATGAATGGCTAATATATTCCTGTATATATCGCCTTTTGTATAATTATAATAAAATTACACATTGATATTTTTACTGAAAAAGTGGTTTAAAAAAAGGTCCACTTTAATATATATTTCCTAACTAACATAGAAGGAGGTATTTCTGAGATTTCCTCAAAAAATAATGGCATTTACAAATCCTATGTATCAAATTGTAGCTACTAACTTCTTATACATAAGTAAAAATATACATGGAAGAGTCATTATGTTTTCTTTTCCCAAATTTGCAATAAATAAGATGTAGATGAGAATATGAAATTCACTCTTAAATTCATACATAGTCGTTAAAGTATCTGCTAACTCCTTTACAAAAAATTACATGTTTTTGCCTGTAAGTATTTTTCACAGTGGCTTTTAAGGAAAATATTTATCTAGTGAGAAGAGGAAGAAGGAGAAGGGGAAGAGGAAGAAGAAGGAGAAGATTATTTATGGAGGGACTACTGTGGTTGGGCTTAGAACTTAATAGATTATCTAATTTAACACTCTCTTCAGATACCTGTCAGTCAAGATCAGCCAATTTCAAGAAAATTTAACCCTGCTAACCATCCACCACTCAAGTGGCAGCAAAAAAGGCAATGATGTCACATGTTCTCAACTTCCTTGCTGCCCACAGTCAGCTATTTGCTGATAGGCTCATATGTGGATATGTGACTCCAAACCCCAGCAAACCACCAATAATTCTACATTAACAGAGGAGCTGGGGTAGTCACATTTCTTTGCCTTGGGCATTTAAATAGGCAATGTAGAAAGAAAGTTCACACTGGGATCGGTAGCTCAGCAGTCATGAGGAAAACTGGGAAACCAATTATTAAGGTAACAGTTGAAACTACCAGTGAGTAAAAGTCACAGGATATAAACAGAGTAAATGAGAAAACCAACTGGAAATATATATGTGTATATATATATGAAATGAAATATATATATATATGAAATGAAATATATATATAAAAGAAATATATATATATATATATAAGAGAATATGTACAAAGAATAATCAAACCCTCAAAATAAATGTATCACATAAGAGGAATGTTTCACAACTCAAAGTTACCTTGGATTAAGAGTTAGCCTCTTGCTCATCCTACCAGCTGAAGACAATTGAAATTCAAAATTCCTGCCATGAATCTTGTGGTTTTTAATGGCCTTTTCATTACAAAAAGATTATTTCAAAAGACAACCTACTCCTATTCTGCCCTAAGAGATAGATTATTATTACCTTTACCTTAAAAAGGAGAAAGAGATTTAGAGCGCTAACAAATTTTGACAAGGTCATGTAGAGAGTCTGCTTTCCTCAGTAATTCTGAACACTAACCCACTAAACATTATGATTATCTTGTTATCAATTCTTTCTACTATTCTTTTTTGAAATTGTGATTTGACAGTTCCCATTTGCAAATGCAACAACAACAAAAATAAATGAATGATATTTAATTAAGCTAAAAAGCTTCTGCACAGCTAAGGACACAATAATTAAAGCCAATAAACCACCTTCAGAATGGGAGAAGATATTTGCATGCTAAAAATCTGACAATGGACTGGTAACCAATATCTACACAGAACTCAAATTAATCAACAAAAAGAGAGCAAACAATTCCATTTGTTATTAGACAAGAGACATGAAGAGAAACTTCTATGAAGAAGACAGGTAGCCAACAAACACATGAAAAAATGCTCATCACCCCTGATCATCAGAGAAGTGCCAATGAAAACCACCCTGAGATATCACCTAACCCCAGTGAGAACAGCCCACATCACAAAGTCCCGAAACTGCAGACCCCAGCATGGTAGAGAGAAAGGAACACCTTTACATTGTTGGTGGGATAGCAAACTGATACAGCCTCTTTGGAAAGAAGTAATTGAGAACACTCAAATAGCTAAATGTAAATTTTCCCATGGATCCTGCAATCCTATTACTTAGTAACTACCCAGAAGAAAAAAAAATTACCATAAGGTCATTTGCAACAGAATGTTTGTCACAGCTCAATTCACAATCACAAAGATGTGGAATCAACCCAAGTGCCCATCAGCCATGAACGGATTAACAAACGGTGGTACATGTATACCATAGAACACTCTTCAGCCACAGAGAAACATGGAGACTTCATATCGTTTGTATTCAGCTGTGTGGTTAATACATTGTCTTTAGTAAAGTAACATGATAATGGAAAAGCAAGCATCCAATGTACTCCATACCAATATGAACCCAGTGGATGAACTTGCCCACACAAAAGAAGCATACAATAAAATTAAAGTGGAGGGGAGGAGGGAGAAAGAAGGGGGTGTGGGTTGAGAGGGGGGAGTTGGTGAGCTCTCACCCAACAAGCACAATGTCAGGGTACAGGGCACACCTCCTGCATGAAGGGCTCAACTACAACTTGGACTGTACCTCACAAACGCAACACAATGGAATCTAATTGTTTTACCCTCATATTATTCTGAAATTTAAAAACAGTATTTGAAAATGAATTAGTTTTTCAAATGAATGTTGTGGAAAATTAATTAATCAACTGCTATGTGTAGGAGAGAAGAAGTACACGTGCTTGTGTAAAGTAGAATGCATTGTTTTGTGCTAAATTATAAAATTGTCTTAATTTCAGAATATATATTCAGCAAGGTCTCTTAACTAAACACTTGTAAGCATTAATAAAATGTACAGATATTTTTACACTTCTGTATGAGTGATACAGAAATACTAACTAGCCCTGGTGTGAAAGGCTCATTAAAGTGTGTCCATATTGAGAGAATGATGAGCATATTGACACTACAAGTAACGGATGGAAAGAGAAGCAGACTATGAGAATGAAGCTTAAACAGTAAGGAATTCAGAATAGAGTGTGGGGTTGGTATAATTACAGAGTTTTGCAAACTGAGCACCACTGACAGTTTGAACCAGTAATACTTTGTTGTGAGAAGTTATCTGTGCATTATGAGATGCTTAGCAGAATTCCTGGTTTCTATGCGTTAGATTACAGTAAAATTATCCCTTAGGTTGGAGCAAACTTACCCCTTGATGAAACCACATTGGATACTTTTTCTTCCATTCTTGAGATACTTTGCTAAGAAGAATATGTTCCAGCTCCATCCATGTAAACACAAAAGAGGTAAAGTCTCCATCTTAGCACATCACCAAGCGGACGGGAGTCCCCTCCCCCAAGAGAACAGCTCGCAGTATACGCCATATTCTCCCATTCTGTAGGTTGTCTATTCACTGTATTGATTGTTTCCTTGTCTGTACAAAAGCTTTTTTAATTTAATCAGATTCCATTTGTTAACTTTGGTTGTTGCTGTGATTGTATGGAGGATCTTCTCCATAAATTCTTTGCTTAGGCAGATATCTATGAGTTTTTCCAACATTCTCTTCTAGAACTCTTATTGTTTCTCACCTTAGATTTAAGTCTGTTATCCACAATGAGTTAATTTTTATGAGTTGTTAGAGGTGCAGATCATGCTTAATAGTCTGCATGTGACTATCCAATTTTCCCAGTACCATCTTTGTTAAAGATAAGATGGCAATATGAGAATAGTTGTATATCTTGGCTCTCTTATCTAGTCCATTGGTTTATGTTTTCTTTTCTTTTGTTTGTTTGTTTCATTTTGTGCCAGTACCATGAAGTTTTGGTTACTAACGTCTGATAAAGTGATGCCTCCTAATTTGTTCTTATTGCTTAAGCTTGCTTTGGTTATTTAGGGTGTTGTCTGGTTTCATACACTGCAACACAAAACTATTTTTCACAGATCTGAGAAAAATGATGTTGGTTTTTTAATGGAGATTGTATTAAAATCTGTAGATCACTTTGCCTAGTATAGGTATATTAATAATGTTTTTCCTTCCGATTTGTGAATGTTCTCTGTTTGTTTATGTCCTCTGCAGTTTTCTTCCTTGGTGTATTGCAGTTCTCTCTGCACAGGTCTTCTCTTCAGTAAAATATATTCGTAGGTGTTTACATTTTTTTTTGTTACTATTGTGAAAGGTATTGAGTCTTTGATTGATTCCCAGCTTGACTGTTGCTGTTTATGAATGCTACAGATTTTTATACATTGACATTGTAACCTGAGGTTTTGCTGAATTTATCTAGCAATTCCAGGAGTCTCTTAGCAGAATCTTTGGTTTTTGTAAGATTATAAGATCATATCATGGCTGGGGGTGCGGGCTCATAATTGTGAGCTGGGTGGATCACCTGTGCTCAGGTGTTTGAGGCCAACCTGAGCAAAAACAAGACCCAGTCTCTAACAAAAATAAAATAGAGAAAAACTAGCTGAGTGTTGTGGTGGGTAACTGTAGTCCCAGCTACTTGGGAGGCTGAGGCCAGAGGACTGCTCATATCCAAGAGTTTGAGGTTGCTGTTAGCTATGAAGTCATAGCACTCCACCCAGGGCAACAGATTGAGACTCTGTCTCAAAAATACCCCACAAATTATACTGTTAGCCTAAAGCAATAGTTGACTACTTCCATCTCCATTTGAATAAACTTGATTTCCTTCTCTTGTCTGGTAGGTGTGCCTGGGAATTCCAGCACTATGTTGAGAAGAGGTGGTGACAGTGGGCAACACTGTCTGATTCTAGTCCTAAGGGAGAATGTTTTCAGTTTTCTCCCATTCAGTACAATGTTGTCTGTGATTTTGTTTCATAGTGCAATTTTTACTTTTAATTGAAATTTCAAAACTTTTCATATTGTGTTGACAACCTAAGTGATTAAAATTTACCTTAGCTGAAAACTTTACAAATACACATGTATGTATATAAAATATGTTATTACATAGCCATTCCAATTTGCAAACTTTTTTTTTCAGTATCTGTTATGTGTTTGGGCCTATGTTCCATATTCATATAGATCCATAATTAGTAAATAAATACATACTACTGTGTGGGAATAGAAGGAGGGCTTAGAAGCATACAAAAATTGGCAGAAGTATAACGTAGTACAATGTGAGAGAAAGCAATTTATATAAATATGAAAATTTTTAATGCCAAGTTAGAATTGCACTTCTGGGACAATGAACTTAGAGCCTAACTTCCTTCACAAAAACTACTGTTTTAAAGAGAATTTAAAAAGCAATTTTCTTTATAGTTCTACTAATTTTAGTAGAGACCCAAAATGATTATATTCACATACTTAACTAAAAGGCAACATACATTACATTTAATTAACAATGCACAATGTTTGTATTTAAGGTTCTAGAAATTAAAGAGAATGGTAAATGATCAAAAGAAATGTAAAGTTACATGAAAGATAATAAATTCAATCTTGAAAGACCATTCATAATTCATCTTCTAATGTAGATTTCTCAAGACTGAACATTTATTTCTAATGTAGATTTCTCAAGACTGAACATTTATTTCTTGATGCAGTCTGTCTTATGGATCAAATAAATTTCATTCTTCACTATAAATGCAGTTTAACTCAAATATCCAATTTTCATAAAGAGTCCGTATTATGAATTACAACTCCCATTAAATGAATTATATTCCATAGGTATGATGATCCATTAGAATTTAAATTAACCAAATTTCCAGGGCCTCTGTTAAGTTATTCACACCATTGTAAGTAAAAGCCTGTCATCATTGCTTCAATTACACGTCTCTCTTTTCGGTAATTTCTAACTAATGAATTTCAGCTGAAACAAGGGCCAATTTTATTGACATATATGAGTCCAACTTGGGTATCACTGGAGGCTGTATAAAAGTAATATTATTTGTGGTGAATTTAAGAATTGCCTAGAGGGAGATAGATATGCGTGTATGTTATAAGTTTATGTTGTCCTTGGCAGTTGTTCAATCAGTAGCTTTACAAACACTGCAGCTATCCATGTATTAAGTCTTTCTAAAATAATCTGTTGTTAACTAAAACATTCTTCTTTATTCAAAGCAGCATTCAACTAATAGTTAACTCCCCTTTGCTTCCACCCCTGCAATTAATTGAACAAAATTCAAATGATATCCTAGAATGTTCCGTTACCCACAAATCCACCTAGCAACTCCCTTATGTAAGTACAACAAACGAAAATGTATTCTTGCCAAACTCTTATTTACTTCCTCTGGTATGATTCTATTTTTACATCAGACCCAAACAGTTAGCAAGACAATTATTTTATTTCATGGGGGAAAATATAATGGGTACCATTTAAAAGAAAAGAAAATACTCACGGAGACTAACAAGCAACTTTTCAGTTAGATGTTCTGATACTCTATACCAGGGGCCCTCAAACTTTTAAGCAGGGGGCCAGTTCACTGTCCCTCAGACCATTGGTGGGCCGGACTATAGTTTTAAAAATATCTATGAACAAATTCCTATGCACACTGCACATATCTTATTTTGAAGTAAAAATCAAAATGGGAACAAATATAATATTTAAAATGAAGAACAAATAAAGTTAAATCAACAAACTTATTTCAATGGGAACTATGGACCTTCTTTTGGCTAATGAGATGGTCAATGTCCGGTTCCATATTTGTCACTGCCAGTTGTAACAAGTGTTGCAAGTGTGCATCAGTTACTCCAGATTTGGTTGGAGATTTCAGATGTTTCATTCTGGTAAAAGTCTGTTCACAGACATAAGTGTTGCCAAAGATGGTTGCCATTTTGAGTCCATGGTTCCTGAGATTAGGATATATCTCAGAGGGGAGAGATGCATAGAAATTAGGAAGGCTGCTTGACTTGAAAGCGTCTTTCAGAGAGTCACAATTCTGCAGTTCAGCCAGTTCCATCTGGTAAATTGCATCCATATTTTCTTTCTTTCTTTTTATTTCAAGATACTTTTTTCTTAAAACAGGTGACAAATCTAAGCTTTTGGCCCATTCTGCCACTGTACAAGCTATAAATGCTTGCTGAGCAGCGAAGGGGTGCTCTTTCATAGCATGTCGAAAAGTGAATAAAAATCCATATAAAACAAATATTCAAATAGTTTCCATAGGAACACAGATAAGTGTGACCCCATCTCCTAATCTTACATACTGCTGCATCTGTGCCAACCCTACTCTTACAAAGACATTTCAAAACTAGCAATAATTAAGTTAA
>CAUYON010020106.1:0-26687 GCA_963573935.1 Arctocebus calabarensis
AGGACTAAAATTCGAGTACCATGTACACTATTCTGGTGATAGGTATCCTGAAAGCTCCAACTGCCGCATCCTACCATCCTTCCACATAACAATAAAATACTTGCACCTCCTAAATTTTTGAAATAAAAAAAAAGTTCAGAGTAAAATTCTATAAATAAATGGAAAATTTGGAAAGTCAAAGAAAACCAATCCTCTGGTGGGCAGCTCTTCTGCACAGGCCCCCTCTGCCTTCCAGCTCAGCACCCCTCCCCCACCATGAGAAAGAGAAGTGTCCTTGCTCCCAGTCTCTCTCAATGGACATGGCAAGGGAATGTCTGGAGTATTCATATCTGGAGTTATTTCTACATTTCGAGGACTGAAAATTATGTGTTCACTTGGGTTCCTCCAACTGCAATTCCACTGCACAGGGTTTATGTAATTTCTGTCATTTCTCTGTATGGTATCTCTCGTCTTTGACATTGAGAAACTGAGTCCCATTTCTTTTTTACTTATTTGGTCAGTCCTTGTGTATGTGACCCATCCCCACTGAGGAGAGCCTCTTTAGGCTGCTTGGGGCCTGAGAGCGCTCCTCTGGTGGGCAGCTCTTTTGCACAGGCCCCTCTGCCTTCGTGCTCGGCCTGGACAGTGTGAACCAGCCTGCCCCATGTGTGGACGCCTGCTTGGGCTCTGACACTCCAGGCCAGAACATCCCTTGGGAGAGGCTTTTCTTGCCTCGCTATAGCTCTGCTCCAACTCACACCACACTGTCCCCAGTGAACACTCTCCCAACCCTGCAGGGCCTGATACGGGGGCCTAGCTGTCCCTCTATGGAGACAGTCTCCTCGCCTGCTCAGACTCGGGGTCCCCTCAGCCGGTCACCTACAGGCATGCATGGAGGCCCTCCTCATCCTGCCAAGCCCCCAACACCTGACCACAAGCTCAGACAACCCAGGACAGGCCACCACTTTGCAGGGACATCTTGTGGCCCTGCTTGAACTCAACACTTTTGGGCCACTGTGCCTCGCCCCCACTTTTCCTACATAGATGTGACCCTGTCCTGACCCGCTCAATAGGTAAGGCTGAATTATTCAGGAAGGGCGGAGGAAGGAAGAGGCAGCAGAAATACCTTTATCTTTACGTGTGTCAGTCACAACAGACTCTGGGCTCCCAAGCTGTCCTCCATCTCCAAGACGGCTACAGGGCTCCGTGGTCCAGCCGCGGTCCTCTCCCCTTACCCTGCTGGGTTTCCCTGCCTGGCACTTGCCTCTGACTTATCAGATTCTTTCAATTGTAGGACTCATGGTGCATGGAAATACCAAGGAAGCTTTGCTTTATGAACGAGTCCTTGAAGAGAACACGAGCGAAGCTGTCCCACCTGCCCCGGGAGACTCTGGGCCCCTGATGGGTGTGGGGGACATGGCTTCTGCAAACTGCACAGCGATTCCCGACCTCAGTGGAACGCTCCCGGGGCCGCTCGGGGCCGTGGCGAGCTAATGCGCGGATGCTCCTCATGGCGACACCTGGTGCGGTGCCACCTCGTGTGGCCCGCGCAGCACCCAGCACCGGCGACTTAGGGGCGGACAGCCGAGGAAGTATAGTTAGCAGCCACTCATTGCTCATGTTGTACGGCCTGTCAAAACTAATGACATTTTATGACAGACGGGCAGCGACCAGCTTCCTAGCCTTATTTATCTTTCTGGCTCAGAGCACTGGGTGATTTTTCATTTACATTTAAAAATGCCAAGATGACTAAGCGCAATTCGCCTGCTGGGAAAGCTAGCAAATTGTATTAATGCGCAGATGTAATTAATAATCATCAGGCTGAGAAGCCAGGAGCAGTTAGGCAGGACGGTGTGTCCTTCCAGGCCTGCTGTCTCACCCTCAGCACCTAGGTCCTGAACTCTCGGACGTACATCATGTCCCCACCCCCACCCCCCCACCCCCGGCCCGTATCTGATAGCCAATATTTGCAGTGACAAACAAAAGGTCCTTGTGGCTGGTGACGTGCGTCCCCACGGCTCAATAGACACATTTACAGCAGCCTGAGAGGAGATGATGCAAATGGACGTAAGTCATAAAGAGAAAAAGATGAAAAAAAAGGTAGAAAATGGAGTGGAAGACGGGCTGGAGGTCCTGGGAGACGGATTAATCCTGGAGTGACAACACTCAAGGTTGTGAGCCTGTGTTTATGCAACCAAGAGAAACCCGCAGAGACAATTCATCAGAGCACCCCGGACTGGGGAGCTGCGTGTGCTTGGAAAAATTCTTTCTCATACATCACCTCATGCTCTGTCTCCTCCTTCTCGCAGTAAGTTATCTGCCTGCCACTGCAGGGCTCTGGGCTCCGGGGCTCCCGGCTCTGCACCAAATTACTTCTGGGGAGGGTCTCAGAGGTATTGCATATGGGCTCACTAATAAATTGAGAAGTCTCAGGTAGCACCTGAATTAGCTTTCTTCATTTCTGCTCCCCCATCAGGGTTTTGATGAGCTGTGTCCTCAAGACACCTAGGTGACAGCCCCGCGTTCTGGAGACCTGCAGGGCCGAGAGCTTTCCACGTGCTGCACAGTCAGGAGAACAGTCCTCCCTGGGCCCAGCGTTTCGTAGGGATTTTAACATCTCGTGCTGCTTGTGTGGCAGCGCCTTCTGGATTTGGCAGTAAACAGCTTTGGGCTGGCAGACAAAGCTGAAAGGCAAACGTGTGACTCAAAAATCCAAACCCCTGCCCCAGCGGCTGAGGCTTTGCTGGGGGCCAAGCTTTCCTGCCTCACCTTCTCCCCCTCAAGATGGGTAATTTTCCAGAAGGCTCCTCAATTTTTTTATGCAAATTGGTATTGGGAAGGCCCCAGACATGCCCAGAACTGCCCTCCTCACAGTGGCGGGCACTCGCTCAGACCCCGCGTGACACATCTTGATGACAAAGGGGCACTTCCGGAGCGCCAGCTCTGTGCTGGGAGCCCTGGGGCTGCAAATGTGCTGCAGGGCTTGCCTTCAGGGACTTCAGTAAATGACTAATAAATGAATGGCAGGATAAGTAAAAATAGGCACAAGGAGAGAGGCAGGGAGAAGTGGGAGAGGAGAGCTGCTGCCTGCAACGCTGAAGCAGGAGGGGCTTCCTGGAGGACGCATTTGAGCTGAGCCAGCTGGAGGAGGTGAATGGGAAGGTACCCTGGGAAGCAGGGGCCGTGGGCGCAGAGGGACGGTATTACCAGCAATGCGAGGCAGGGTCAGATTAGCTGAAGCCTGTGTTGTTAGAAAGGGGATGGTTACGGAAAAGGTGATGGAAGAGAGGGCGACATCCACGTACAGGGGTCCTTGACCACAAGGCTGAGGCATCTGTGTCTTATTTTGGATGGAGCAAAATATGTCAAACTGAGACAGACTAATTGGGGCCCCTACCAGCCACTGAACAGAGAAGTGGTTTTTTTGAATCAGGTGGGCTCAGGTGAACAGGAGGAGAGATGGGGCGGGCAGGTCAGTGGGCAGCTTTCTGGAACAGGAAAAGCTTTGGGTACCGAAAGAAGCAGAAGAAATTTGGGGCAGGGAGAAGATGACAGGCTTAGAGAGAGAGTAGACAGACACTGGAGTGAGGGAAGGAGGAGGCCAAGAAGAACCCAAGGTGAGCAGCGAGGAAGGAGAAGTGCGATGTCTGAGAGGCAATGTGAGATTTCGGAGAAAACACACAAACGACTTTGTAAGGTGCGTGGGATAGAAACACCAATTCTCATCTTAAAGGCAGGAAAATTTGTGACTGGTCCTGGTCGCTCACGTCTGTAATCCTAGCACTCTGGGAAGCTAAGAAGAGTGGATCGCCTGAGCTCAGGATTTGGAGACCAGCCTGAGTAAGAGCGAGACCCCATCTCTACTAAAAATAGAAAAACTAGCCAGGTGTCATGGTGGGGCACCTGTAGTCCCAGCTGCTCAAGAGGATTGCTTGAGCCCAAGAGTTTGAGGTTGCTGTGAGCTATGATGCCACAGCGCTCTACCTAGGGTGACAAAGTGAGACTCAATAAATAAATAAATAAAATAATGGTAGGAAAATTTGGACACAGAGCAGGAAAGTGGGTGTTTGTGATACCCTACCATTGTGGCAGAACTGACTCTTACCACAGATTTTTGGATTTCAAAACCTTTTATCTTTTCCTTATACACAAATATGTATGTATAGAGCGGATTATAGGAAGAAGAATTAATCAAAGGATGAGTTGCAAAGAATTGTGCTACTGATGAAGAAAACACACACATTGAATTCACACTAGCACTTATTCTTAGAGGAACCATCCAGCAAATAAAATCTCCTCATTCAATCCAGGAAGAAATTTCCTGGGCCTGTGGATCCATAATCTTATTTAACTTCTCCAAAAAGAGAGACATAATTAGACAGCAACTCCAGGGAAAAGCAAACTTAGAGGCAGCAATTGTGGACAGAGGCTGGGTATCCCCCCCAAGATCTGAGGTCATCATATAATAAAAGCCATAAAAATCCATAAGCCACCTGAAAATTGCTTTACCTAGACGCTTCTGGAAGGTGCACACGTTCATAACTAGGATGTTAGAAACAGACCTACTGCTCTTGGTTGGCGTAGGTGATAACCGGCTATTTGTGAAGAATCTCTTTTATGAGAATTTGGATATTGTCACAGCCTGTTTTGCAGTGGGGAGTGAGGTGGTGGTGTGCTGTGTTTCTCTCAGCTGCGGAGGACGAGAGGTGGAAAACGTCAGGCTTGCCAATGTCCTTTCTGTTTGTTGTTGCAACTGGCCTCATCAGATCAGGCGAGCGCTGCCAACGTGTATAACTCTGATTCTTCCTAATTAAAGTTCTCCTGAGAAGGCTGCTCCCCTCTGCTGACTTCCTCAGAGGAATGCGCTCTCATAACAGAGGCATCTGCCCCCTGGACTAACCTTTCTTGAAACCAGATAAACAAAGTAATACCAATAAAAATATCCATCTGTGCTTAAAGATAAATAGAGCATTAATATACCAAACTGAGCTCCGGATTCTTTTGGAACCAGCTTTAATGATATTAGACATCTGTTCCGGCTTGCTTTCCGCTCATTTTCCATTTGCACATTCTTATAAGAAAACAACATGGCAGCAGTTTGTCTGAGCAAAGTGAGGGAGACACCTGACCCCCACCCTCCCTCAGGTAATTGCCCCAGTGGAAGGTATGAGACAAAGGTACAAGTCAACGCCACCCTGTAACGTTGGGTTCTCTGCTTGGGTTTCTTTTTGGAATTTAAGCACTGAGATAGTTTGAAGTTTTACTTTTTTGATACCAGAATGCCACTTCTTCATGACAACAGTGAGTAGAATTAACACGTGGACCAGATGTACAAATGTCAGCTGGTTGCTGCAGCCTTTCTTTTACTGAGGTTAAGATGGACGAGTTTCCTGGAAATATCCAGAAGCTGTTTGTTGACCTGGAGAGAGCACCAGCTCAGGCCTGGGACGATGGGAGGTCCCTGGCATGACTGTTTCTTTTAAAGGGAATTGTACTTGGATGGCAATACCCAGTCTCTAAGTGTTAGTCCATCATTTTTAACACCTGAACACAATTTTAGGCAATGTACTATTGTGGGAAAACATTCTTATCTTAAATACAGATAGGTTAGATTTGGTGCTGACTCCAAGGTGACTATGGGCAGATCCATGGTCTTGGAGTCACTCTGTAATGTGGGGTACCATTTAACATTGGTCTGAGGATAGGGCAAGGTGCTACCGACTTTTGGTACCTGAAGACTAATGACGCCAAAGGCGTAGCAGCATGAGGGCAGTCTCACATCACCACAGCTGCTAGCATGGCTTCAAGAGCAACGCCTTTTCCCTTCATACGAAAGTGTCAGGCAGAAACTGCAATCTGTAGACCACATCAGGGCAGAGTAGTTTAATTTTCTTTGTAGCTACAATTTTATTCTTTCCTAATCTTTTATAGGAATGTTTTTAAACATACAGAAAAGTCGGAAGAGTTGTTAATTCTACACTTGCCAATGTTTTCCTCTTTTTGCCTCTTCGCATATGTCTCTCCATATGCATCGATTCACTTTATTTTTAGATTCATTTCAAAGTAAGTTGCGGATGTCAGTTCATTTCCCTCCTCCCTCCCCCACAATACTTCATGCATGTGAAGCTTTAACTAGAGCTCAGTATTTGTTTATGGTTCTATTTTAGGGGCCAAATTCACATACAGCGAAGTGAATAGATCTGGTGTACAGTTGGAAGAGTTTAAAAACATGATCATGTGGCCCAAACCCTTATCAGGATATGAAACAATCCATTACGTCGGCCCCTGCTGCTAACCACACCCTCCCGGGTCAGCCTCTGATTTCTAGCAACCATTGCTCTCACTTTTTCTTGCCACACGTTAGTTTTCTGTGTTCCAGAGCATCACAGGAATGAGATCACTGAGTGAGTGCCTGACTCCAGGCCTGACTCCTCTCCGCCACTAATGCCTCTAAGACTTGTCCGAGCTCTCGCTGTGGCCTTCATTGGTAGCGCCTTCCTTGTCATCCAGAGGGTGGGGTTTTTGGCCACAGATCCAAGAAGCTTTATCTTCAGTGATTCATGACCTGGTGCTTCCTGCTGGGCCCCTTGTTTTTCCTGGAGGTATTAGATTTGTCTAAACACCAGCAAACAATCCGTCAGTGCAGTTCACTGAGTCACGCACTGGACAGCCTGGTGGGACAATCGTGGTAACCAGTGCCCGACTGGCCTGGACAGGACAGGCTGTGGCAGTAGCACCCCCCTCCCCTCCATAGCTATAACCAGGGGACCCAGGCCTGTCAAGAACCCTGTGCTCTGATGTTGCTTGAATCCAGAAGCCGGTTGGGGCCTTGAATCCATTCTATTTTTTTTTTAATTCTGGTAAAATATACATAACATAAAGTTTGTCATTTTAGCCACTTTAAGGGTCCAGTTCAGTATTATTAAATGCATTCGTATTGTTGTACAACCGTCACCCACTATCCATCTCCAGCACTCCCTTCAGCTTGCAAAACTGAAGCTCTGTACCCAGCAAACACTAACTCCTGTTTGCCTTCCTTCCAGCCCCTGGAAGCCATCATCCCACCTTCCATCTCTGAGTTTGCTACTCGAGGCATCTCAGAGAACTGGGACCATGCAGCCTTTGTTCTTTCTGACTGGCTTATTTCACTCTGTGTGGCATGATGTCCTCAAGGCTCCCCTACGTTGTGGTATGTGTTAGAATTTCCTTTCTTTTAAAGTTGGGAAATATTCCATGTGTGAAAATGCCCCAGTTCTTTATACATTCACCCATCCATGGACCCACAGGGTTGCTTCCACCTTCCATTATTATAAACAGTGCTACTATAAACACGGATTTATAAATATCTATTCAAGTGTCTGCTTCCAGTTCTTTGGGGTATATACCCAGAAGTGGAATTTCAGGATTACATGGCAATTCTGTTTTAATTTTTTCAGGGACGGCTGTACTGTTTTCCACAGAAGCGGCGCCCTTTTTCATTCCTACCACCGGTGTGCTGGGTTCCCGGTTGTTCCACATCCTCACCTCGATATTAACCATCCTGATGGGTGTGAGATGATACCTCATTGTGGTTTTGATCTGCATTTCCTTGATGATGGAGAATTTTTTTTTGCAACCTGTGTGGATTTCGCACGAATGCTGTTGTAAGAGAACTGTAGATTGCACGGTCCAGATCATGGCTAGCCTGCAAGGGTGGCAGGGTGAGAGCTGAGCAGGCAGCCAGACTGCCACGTTTATCCTAATTCTGTAGGACACGGCCGCCCTGAGGAGTTTCGAGCAGGGGAATAGCAGAATCTGATTTAGGTTTTGAGAGGCTTCACTCTGGCTTTCTGACCACATAGTTTTTTGTTGTTGTTTCTTAGTTTTTTCCCCCATTTTTCCAATGGAGCATCGTCTGAGACTAATTATCCACTGGACACACTTAGCAGCAGTATTTATCATCATCATAAAAGCACACAGTGTGGGTAAAGAGATTTACGGTTTACAAAACGCCTTCACATACATCATCTCCCTGAGTTCTCGGGGCAGGATGTGCAGCCTCCAGACTCTGGCCGGGTGCCTTTTTCAAGCAATTGGCTAGTTCTGACTCCCCTCAGGCCCTGGCGCATGAGAGGAGCCTGGGTGTGCCCTTCCTGGGCATAAAGTGGCTGAGAGATCTTTGGCAGAGGACACAGCTCTAGTTGGCTTTGACATTTTCTTGAAATTAGCTGGTCTGTTTATTACTAAGCCAAGGTTGCGGTGTAGCAATCACCCAGAAGCAGCCGCATGTTTCTCTTGAAACTCCACTCCTGCCCTGCCCTTTGACACTGTTTCTTATTCTTAGTCATTATCACTACCATCGTGTCTTTATTCTTAGACACCTCTGAGGACTCTGCTCCATCCTAATGAGCTTCAGTAATCTTTCAAAGCGCTTTAGTGGCTTACTTCTCTGGGAGAAGTAAAACTCATGCAGACTCATATGCATTTTCCCCTTTCTGCTTTTATTGAGTGCCTGTTGTATATAGTAAATACCATGGACATAATTAAGGACAAAAAGACATAGTGTTTAATGGGTCCAGGCAGTTTGGACAGATGGACCAGACATAGGGGAGTGTGGGCCTAGGTGGCACCCAACACCGCAGACCCACACTCCACACCCATGGGCAATGCACACGGGTGCCCAGGCACACAGCATACACACAGACACATAGGTGTGATCCCTGCATTTGGAACAGAAGACTACTTGGGAAACATAGGCTTCCTTCAACTGTAGGCTGTTTGATAGTCACCTAATCAACCCACCCTCATTCCTTGTCTGAGGAAAGAGACCCTAGACCCAGTTAGCAACAGCAGAGAATGGCTGCTTGGGACAAACTTGCTGTTTTGCCTGGAAGAAACAAACAAGCTAAATTTGGGGTATGAGTCCAGAGTTACAATATTTACATTTGCCCAAGAATTCAAGGGTCTGTCCCGCTCTCAGCATATTGTCTAAATGTGCTTTAAGTTCAGGTCTTACCTGCAGGATTGGGTGAGCAGGACTGGCGGACATGGTGCCTCTGTGATGGGAGTGGGACATCCCAGGCACTGGGGACCGCCTTCCTTACTTCTTCCTCTATAAGGGCTTGAGATTCCTTGGGGAGGGGGGTGTGCCAGAGGTATGGGGAAGCTTTGTAGGGTACTTTGGGCTTTAAGTTGGAAATTCCCTTGAAAGACAAAAGAGTGGCATAAAATCGTAGTAGCCTGTAAATGAAGAGTTCATTCATTCTCAGCAAACATTTCTCTATGTTAGGCACAGTTTGGATGCAGGGAACAGATGAAGAGCTCTCTCCTCTCTTGGAGCCTACACTCCCCACATAGAGGACACAAAAAAAGAGTAAGCAAATAAATAAACAGGTAAAAGGTCTTTACAGATTGTTAAGAACCACGAAGAGAATAGCAAATGGCAGCAGAAACAGGATGATTAGCGGCAGGATGAACTGAGATGGATGTCCAGAGCAGGCTCTGAGACAAGGGTCTGAGTGCAAATAGTCTGGGACATTGTGGAAAACAGCAGCAGGGAAATGGGAGAGTGAGACAGAGACAGGCAGGGAACCAGGCTGCCAAACAAGCTACCCCACAGACAGCTGCAGTTCAATCCTGCATGCCACAGAGTTATCCCACATGCTACGGGCTGACTGATGCCACTTCTGGGCTCACCAGTTCACTGTGCATTGAACGGGACCTGCATCGGGGCAGAGTGGGCTCCAGTGGTCAGAGAAAAACCTCAAGTGAGTCATAGAGGTGGGTCACGTGGTGTGGGACATGTACATGGCTAGTGGTGAGTGGACGTGAGTAGGGCACCAGCAGCCTTTGTTGTACTAAGGACAGAATCACTGGGCACCGTCTCCCAGACCTGAGCTGGCCGTGGAGAGATCTGGGGAGTGAGCATTCACAGCACATCAGTGGTCATTTGGGATGCTTGCTGAAGAACATGAAGACCAGCGTAGCCAGAGGGCACTGACCCTCTAGGATCTGAAGGGTGAAGTGGGCCACTGCAAGGAGTCAATGTCATTCTGAGCAGGATGGGGGCCCACAGAGGATTTTCCAGGGAGAGATCTGCTTACTTATCTTAGGGTCTCTTCGTTGAATCAAGTTTTAATTCCTGCAGGAAGGGGTCTGCCGCTTGGAGTAATGGGGCTGGGGGGAGGGTAGCCTCTCAGAGACAGCCCAGGGCTCGATAACACAGACACCCCCAGCCGGAGCTGTGGAAAGGGCCTCTCTTTTGTGGTGCTTTCTGCTTTAAAATGAAAACAATCCAGGCAGGGACCCTGGCCTTTTTTTGAGGATGGCCAAGCCTTGAAGAGGAAGAACAATTAGACAGTAAAAGGATTGGAAAACGGGGAGTTTCCAGTGGCCATTTCTTTGTGTTGCTCGTGATGTATTTTGACAAAGTGTGAAGCCAGGAAAAAGCCACTGGGTTGCAGGACTGCTCGGCTGTGCCCAGTGGAGCGGCTGACAGCGCTCCCTTGCAAACAACAGGGTCAGCTCCTCCAGTTATGAATTTGGAGCTGAAGCATGCAAAAAGAGATTACAGTTTAGCATTCACTGCAAGCATTCAGTGAAAAATGAGACTGTCATGCAGGCTGGGACTCAACCTACGAGGGAAACCCTGGCAGCAGAGTGTGGACGATGGGCAGAAAATGCCCACCCAGGCTGGAGGCATAGGCTTTCAAAAGCTTTGGGTGAGAATTTCTTCTTTTTAGCTATTAATTCCATCCTTCCTTGTGCCTCTGACCCCACGAGATTTCTTCTTCTTTTTTCCCTAGCTCACTCTCACATTAGAAATGTGTCACCTGGGTTTCAAAAATAGGCAGCTGAAATGAACACTCAATTCTGGAGTTGAGGGAAGAGGAAGGCATTAAATAAATAAATTCAAACCGTGACAGTCCCTTAAAATTATGCAAATTTTTCGAGGCCTTAAAAAAAAAAAATCACCCAGTCCAAAGCCCTCCCTTCAGAGCCCCGAAGGCAAGGCCTGGAAGAGTGGAGTGACTTCCTTAGGTTCCCACGGCCTCCTGGTTGGCAGAGCTGAGATTGGAGCCCAATCTCCTGATTTTTGTGCCAAGACTCTTTCAGTGACACCCCTAGACTTATTTTTTCTCCTTAAATGTGGGGAAACTTGAGTTCCTGGCAGAGCTTATTCAGAGTCATAGACAGTTGGAGCCTTTGGTTAGCTATGAAGCTTAGCTGCTTCCCAGATGCCAGAGCAGTGGAGGGAATGCCTGTGACTCACGGGTCATCATGCTTTCCTATGTGCTAGCACATGGGTTATGCAGCAGCCTCGGCAGAGATCACACGACGTTGGGTTTGGTGCTCTCCTGCAGGCTGTGACCTCAGGATAGGAGACCCACCCTGAGGAGAAGGGTGAGACAAGAGCAGTTACTGGGGAGCAGGAGGTGCGTTCACACAGGAAGGGGAGTGCAGCAGTTAAGGCAAAGCTTCCAGAACTGGACCACCTGGATTTCAATCCCAGCCCCCTCTCTTACTAGCTGTGTGAACTAGACAATTTATTTGGCCTTCTTCATGGGTCATTATGAAATTTTTGAGATACACAAAAATAATAAAAAAAATGCATAAAATCCATGCAGAAGGAAACAAACGAAGCCCTCCCAGCCATATTGATAAGCCAAGCAAGTTGAAATTTGCATGGGTGAATCAGAAAGGATGATATTGACTGTGTTTCTTGGGAGTGAAATAATGGAGCCTAACATAGTCTGTCTCAAACTCTCTTAGTGACCTACTTACCTGTAAAGTAGGGATAAAAACATATATGCCTGTGTCAGTTACCAATTGCTGAGTAATAATATATATCATTTAATGCATAGAGGCTTAAAACAAAAAAAAGTTGGGGGGTTCAGGAATCTGGGCACAGCTTAGTGGGGGCCTCTGCAAGGCTAAAGGCAAGGTGTTTATCAGAGTTGAAGTCTCATCTGAGACTCAACTGGAGAAGTTTCTAATTCTAAGCTCATTCCAATTGTTAAGAATGGATTCTCTCTAGGTTGTAGGTCGGGGGGGCCTCATTTTTTTGTTGGCTATTGGCTGAAGGTCACATTCAGTTTCTTGCCATGTGAGTCCTCCATGTGGTTGCTTGTTTTCTCAAAGCCCAGTAGGGAGAGAGAAACTCTACCCAGTCAAGTGCTGCAGTTTTGTGTTATGTGACCACACCATCACACCTGTGTGATCACGTCATTTTTATTGTGTTCTACTGGTTAGGAGCAAGTCAAAGGTTCTGCTCACACTTACGTCAGCATGTGAAATTTTACAAATGAACAGATACTGAGAGGTAGGATCATGGGACCGTCTTGAAGATCTGTCCACCACCATGCCTCATTGGGTTGTCATGGGTAAGGAATGAGTTAATATCCATAAGCTCTGACAAGGAGGGAGACTCTGGCTCAGACAGTGCAATGCTGTCATTTGTGGTAGGGATGCTGTTAGCAATACCATCAGGAAAACAGGACCCCAAACTTATAGTTGTCCTTAAGAAGTTTTCCAGTAGTCTTTAGGACACCTGTGATAATAAGAATGAATTTAAACAAATATATTTGAATAATACCTAACCAATGAAATTAATACCAGTAACATTTCTTAACCAATTGTATTTCTTTGTTGAGGGCTGTGTGGTGAGTAGTAAATACACAGGGCATGGAGTTTGAGGGGTGCTACATTTGTAGGCAGTTTGTTGTGGGGTACACAGTTCTTGGCTGTCATTTTTCTCTTCTTAAATGAGAGCTTGGACTGATTTTGATGCTGTACCTCCTCGGTTAAATGTGTTTCTCTGGGTGTCTCAGATATCTGCATCTTTCTTTATATTATACAAAATTCAGAAATGACAAAAGGTTGAGGTAAATAAGAAATAAGTAGTATTTTAGTTTCTTTCTAATCATGAAGGTTTCAAATTGTTGTTAGCTCATATTTCAAGATACTTTGCATATCTTGTCACAGACAATAATGGATGTACACTCAGATTTCAAATCTGAGGCTTTGGACTTTTTGTCATCTCTAATTAGCCTCATTCTTTTCCTTCCTTCTCTTTTCCTTTCATGATGCAACCAACAGAGAGATCAAATAGCAATGAAAGAATAGACAGATTGGCTATTGTTATTTTTTATCTATAGCAAAGGATCTATCTATCAATCCTTGGTATCTTCACAAGAATCCTTTTAAACCACGGTATATTTTGTAAAGGTTGATTTAGGTTGAAATAGATTGTGTGGTGCCTGCATTAATTTTCCTGGTGCCACATAAGGTATGCTATATCATAGTCTGCTTAAAGTAAATGGATGAGGGAGGCTACCCCTTCAGCCTGCCGCTCCCTCTTGAAGTTGTGGACCTGTGTGTCTCACGAGACACGTGCCATCTGACATAAGGAGAGAGCGAGGGTGCTTGTGTAAATCTGCCTATTGGAAATTTGAAAAGCTCCACTTCGTCTTTTCTTTTTAAAAACAAAACTAAAGATAAATAATTTTAATGCATTGCCCTGGTGTGTCAATACATCATCTTATATCCTCCTTGAGAGATGTCCATGTAATTTTGAGACTTCTTTTTTATAGCACACTGCAAAAGTTCGTTTTCTTGCTGATTGATTTTTCATGCCATACCCACGCATCTGGAAACATCTTCTGTCCCTTGCAGGTTGGCTGTGCTTTTTGCATCATGCTCACGTCATGCCTACAACCAAACTGGCCCATGGAGCTGCCCAGAGGCTCTGAGCTCCCACCCTGGAGGTGGGTGCACATAGAAAAGTTTGCGAAGTTGACAACTGTGCCTGGGCCATGAGCTGCGAGGGACCACCTTGCACAGATGTTGTGAGAATAAAACTGCTGACAGTGTCAGTGCCTGCAGGTCCTCTTCTGTCATCCTCGAAAAACAAGGTCACCCAGCCCACTTTATCTCTTTGTGCAAAATGCAGATTTAATAGGGACTGCCCTCAGAATCATCGCTACTAGGTCAAGGCTCCAAAGGAATTAGGGATAACAGTTTAATAACTGTAGAAAGAGCTTAGGCACTAGGCTGTGTCAGGTATATCTGAGTTAGCTACTGAAAAATGAACTTGGGACATTAAGCCCTTTTATCACTCAGATAGAGCAATATGGGGAAAATCCATTCCCTGGCAGGGGATGAGTTTCCTGGCTTCTGAAGGGGGTGTGTGTTTGAATGTGATAGGGAAGCCAGCATTTCTCAGAGTGGAAGGGGGATCAAAAGACAAATAGATTCTTCAAGTTAAATAAGAGCTTTGAATTATCCTACTTTGAACTTGCTTCAGTCATCAGCAGAATTCACTACTCTGAAAAGCAGCCTGTCTTTCCAAGGTCTGTGGATGGCACCTATCTGTTAATGCCACCTTTTAAAGGAACAGACAGTGTTACGGCAGACAGCCTAGCCTGGGGAGGTAAGATAAATGTCTATTTAGTTGGGCAGCTGAGTCACTTTTGTTAACCTATTTGCCTAGAAGCCTGCAGAAAATAAGGGATTTAGACATAGCTGCCTTCCCACGTGTTGTTTAGGTGGGCTAGACCCTACCCATCCAGCCTGAGGATGGATAAGTGAGGTTAGTTCAGTCCGATGGTTTCTAAATTCTGATCTATGGAGTCTCGTCAAGTTCATCTTCTGTAAAGATTGAGAAGTGGCAACAGATTCCACCAATTCCCATTTCAGACCCTTGCAATGTGCCAGTAGAGCTTCCCCCATCAAGGGGTGGAGATGTTTCTTTACTCTTTGAATCTTCACTGGACTCTCTTTACTCTTTGAATCTTCACATGACTGGCCAGTGGGACATTAGCAATGGTGAGACAGGCAAAGGCTTGGAAAGCATTTGTGCCCTGGGACTTGGTCTTGATGCTCTAGACAGCGGTTCTCAACTTGTGAGTTGAGACCCCTTTTTAACAATGAAAATACATTGCAGCATTAGGAAGGCTGAGAACCACTGCTCTAGAAATCCCTGCGTCCTCAGTATGAGAATTCCAGGCTCGTCTGTAGAATGAGCAATGTGGGTCCAGGTGTCACTGTCATCTTAGCCGGCCAAACCCTGTAAGTCAGAGAGGCACTGACTCTGCAGATGCAGGGATGACACCCCCACCCCCACCCCGTCCCTGAGATCTTCAGGAAAACTGGCTTGTGGAGCCCTGCCCAAATTGCCCACTCTCAGAATCATAAATAACTTTTGACGGTTATTTTCATAAGTCAATAGTTTGGGGTACTGTGTTATGTAGCAGAAACTAACTGATGTAACTTTAGGCAGAAAAGGGAAGCTAAGGGGAAATATTTAGGGTCTCTAAATTTGGTTCTACATAGAACATCTCTGATTCATTTACTTTCATTTAGGTTCTTTTCTAAATAAATTTTTTTTGGGGGTTTTGTTGGTGGTGCGGGAAGTGTTTTTCTGGCTTAGTCTAGAGCACCCCTGTGTATTCCTGTTGCTGGTAAATTCAGCCGTCCGTTCTGCAGCTGCTGCTTCTGGCTTTGGAGGTCTGGGAAGAGTTTCTGGAGATGACTTATTTGTTGCTCAGTTGGTCCATTTCTTTGTCATTCAAAGTGCTACACATCCAGTCATCTCTATTGAGCATCGGTTTGGGAAAACAGGAGCAATTTCCATTGCAGACAGCCTCAGTGGGGCTGTTGTTCTGGGTACCCATCCATCCCTGGTCAAGGTTAGAGCCTGGCCTAAGCAGGGCCAATTGGATGCCCTCACCTAAGAATGTGGCGGTTAAACAAGTCACCCAAAGACAGAATGTGGTCACAGTTGGTCCATGCTGCAGGAAACACTGTGAAGAACCTGTCAGTCTGCTTCTTTATATGTATCCCCTGAGCTGGCCTTGGTCTTGTTCTCTTCAGGTTGATATCCCAGAATATATAACTAATTCTGTGAACTATTTTATACCCTCCCAATAAATTGCTCTTATGATTCAGTTAGCTAGATTTGAGTTTTGTTGACTGCCACTAAAAGACACTAAAGGATACACTTTTCTTAGCTAACACTAGCCCTTGGGGTGGTCAGGAGTAATCTGGGCTTGGACATATGGTCACATGATTCACTCTTTCAAGATTGCTGTGGCCAGATGATTTTCTCCAGGTGGAATTTTTAAGAGCCAGGTGTTATTCTCTTGGTCCTGCCATAGTGGTCATGGAGGGGTATAATAAGACAGCGCCTGAACCAGCCGCAGTCCCTAAGGGATTTGGGGAAGTAAAACTCTCTGCCCTCTTCCCTTCATCAACATTGGCATATAGAGTAAGTGAGAAAATAGCTTTGCGGACATGAGCCACTCAGGTTCGGGCAGCATGTGCTGCCACAGTGTAACCGTCCTGTCTGGAATCATGAGGCATTTCACTTGGGCAACATAGCATCCATAGCAATAAGTCATCATTCAACCTGCCTTCTACCTGTTTTGCTCAATCTCCATTTCCTAGGAGCCAAGAATGGAGAGAAATATACCTTTGAACTTCTCTTTATAAGGCAAGGCAGCCACTGCCAAGAGTGTTTTAAACATAGTGTCATGCCTATAGTCCCAGCTACTTGGGAGGCTGAGGCAGGAGGACCAATTGAGCTCAAGAGTTAGAGGTTGCTTAGGGTGCTGTGAGCTGTGATGATGCCACAGTATTCTACCTGGGGTGACAGAGTGAGACTCTGTCTCAAAAAAGAAAGTCACTAATTCATTCCATAACTGTGAGTGTCCAACATTGATTTCATTATCTCACTGGGTTCTGTGAGAGTTACAAAAGAATACAACACATTATCTGAGGGAGCTAATGACCCAGTTAGGGAGATAAGACTAATATTAATTAATATCCGATAAAGACAACAAGGAAAGGAGTGCTGAGGACGACCTATAATTGCCAATAGAAGTCACAGTGCCAACAAGCTAAGAGTCAAGATGGAAGAGATGGTTTTATCAAAAAGCAGCCTTTTCAACAAGGCAGAGATTTGACTGCGTCTGAAAGTTTGGGTTAAAATGGACTTTCCACAGAGCAGAGACCTTTGAGCAAATTACAAACTGGCCAAAACAAATTTAAGAAATTAATCTGATTCATGAGGAAAGGGTGGTAGGAGATAAAATTGAAAATTTGGGAGCACATCTAGAGTTTAGTTTAGAAAATTTCTTTGAATGATGTGGAGTTGATGGACTGTCCTGGAAAATTTATTACAAGGGCGTGACAATGGGATGGATACGTGAGTTTGGGAAGTCTAATCTTGCAGGAAATATCAAGGGGAAACTGGAGGAAAGGAAAACTAGCTGAGAGGCTACCATGGGGTATTGGGGATGCCATATTGAGGGTCTAGAATCACCAGGGCGTAGAGGAAATGAGGATAAAGGGAATGCATAGTACAAAATAGGGAAAAAAGGAAATTTAAAAAAATTTGATAGTTCATATGTTGAAAGAGGAGAAAAAAATGAAAGTGCTCTCAGGATGCTGAGGTTTTACTTCCGGAGGACGGGCACAATGACATCCTCAGAATGACTAAGAAAGACAAAGAGGGAACTGGAAGAAGGAATCGGGGTTACACAGGACGAGCAACACCAGAACTGCTGGTGGACTCAAAGACGTCGTGTGGCTTCCGTACTGATGATCCTGCCTAAACCTGCTGAGTCCCATTGTGGTTCATGACACCATTCACTTGGCTGCCAGGTGAAACCTCCAGGGGATCTCTGCTTTGTTCCTCTTCCCTCTACTTCCATGCCCAACTAGTTACCCACATTTGCTAATTGTACCATTGCAAAGTGTCCCCTGTCACTTCCTGTATTTTTATCCTCTGCTAATTCCCAATTTCTGCCCCCCACCCCCGTGACTTTTGTCATTGAAATATGGCTCCTTAGTGTTTTCCTGACTGCAGCACTTCCTTACTCCTCAGAGATGCTACACTCAGTTGTCAGAAAATACAGCCCCCAACATAGCCACATTCCCCATGTGGCCACTGCTCGCCCTAAATACAGCAGGGACTCTAAACTCAGAACCAGGGTCTGTTTTAGAGGGGACACACTCAGATGACTTCAGTGGTCAAACCAGTGATAAAGACTAATCCCTTCGATATTATAGGGACCAGTGGAGCCAATGGAAAATCAGAAAAGGGAGGACCTACATCAAAGGCATGCAAATTCAACTTTCAAAAAGGCAGTAGTCTGAGCAGGGTGGCTCATACCTGTAATCTTCAGGAAGATCCCTTGAGCTCAGGAATTTGAGACTAGCCTGAGCAAGAGCAAGACCCTGTCTCTACTGAAAACAGAAAAATTAGGTGTGATGGTGGGCTGTAGTAGTCTCAGCTACTTGGGGGGCTGAGGCAGAAGGATCACTTGAGCCCAGGAGGTGGTTGTGAGCTATGATGTTCCATTGCACTCCCACACAGGTGACAGAGTGAGACCCTGTCTCAATAAAATAAAAGAGTTAATTGCTAAAAAGACACTGGGTGGAACCAATGAATCTTCCCATTTCTCTCCTTCTTCCACCTCCCGATACAACTCCCCAGCAAGCCACCCCCAGTCTGCTTGGTGTTGTGCGCCCCCCACTCTTAGGTAGGGTGTTTGGGCCTTGTTAAAACAGATTTCTGGGCCTCACTCCTGCAGTTTCTGATTTATTAGGTTTGGGGTGGGAGAAGAATTTGCATTTCTACCAAGTTCCCAGGTGATGCTGAGCTGCTAGACCCTGAACCTCAGGCTAAGAACCTCGACCTATTGCAATGATCTTCAACTGTGGCTGCAGGTTGGGAATGGCTGGGGTATTTCTCAAAACCTCCATTGCCCAGTTTCAACACAGCGATTTAAATGTAATCTATCTAGCGCGGGGCCCAGGCATAAGTATTTTTTGAAAGTATGCCAGGATTTTGTTATTTGGTCAAGGTTGAGAAGCAATAGGAGATGACAAACTATAACCAATTGTCCAAATCTGGGTCACAACCAGTTTTTATATGGCCTGGGAGTTAAGAATGGTTTTTGTATTCTTTAAGAGTTGTAAACAAACAAGCAAGAATATGTTACAGGGACTATGTGGCTGACAAAGCCTGCAATATTTACTATCTGGCCCTTCATAGAAAATAATTGCCCTACTCTGTATTGGACTGTTATTTTTAAGATCCAGAATCTGGATTTAATTCATATATATATATATATATATATATATGTATTATATATATATTTGCTTTGGAGAGAGTGCAGTGGAATGATCATAGCTCACTGCAGCCTCCATCTCCTGGGCACAATTGATACTCCTGCCTATCGGCATGTGCCACTACACTGGCTAATGGATTTAATAGGTTTTCTCCCTTTTTCTTTGTTCTCTAACTTAACATTTTCTATTTTTGTTATTGAGGGGGGTTATTTTTTTTCTTGTTTTTCTGGTTTGTTCTATCTTCTTCTTAATTCCTTTCGGTAACTTCACAGTTTGTTTTCATTTAATAATCTTATAAGGAAAGCACATAAAGCCTAGGAATTTCCCTCTGAGTAGTGTCAGCTTCCATAGACAAGTGTCACAGGCAGTGGTCATGTTAGGAGTATTTTTTAATATTTTGTAATTAGATCTTTGATTTTGCCCTTTGACCCAAGAGTTTTCATAGATTTCCACACCCTATTTCTAACTGATTTTAAAAAATATTTTTATTAAAGCTACTGTGTACAAAAACAGAGCCTACCTCATTTTTACATTTGAAACATCTGGGACTTTATTTGTTAAATGAGTGCTCTAATCCATGATCGATATTTGTACATCCTTTATTAAAGTTTAGTAACTCATTTTCAGAGTTTGATGAACTGTTACTTCAACATTATTGATTATATTATTAAACTCCTCTATAATCTTGTTTTTGGCCTACTTAATCTGTCATTAACTTGTGGGGGTATATTAAATATTCTCAAAATTATTATCATTGTCACTCTTTTTGTTTAGAGTCTTTAAAGCTTTGATGTTATGGTACATAAAGATTTAAATATATGTCTTCATTTTGAGTTGCATTTTTTATCAACAAAATGTGACCCTGCTACATTTAACTGTTTTGAAACAGAGTCTCACTCTGTCCCCCTTGTAGAGTGCAGTGGCAACATAGCTCACAGCAACCTCAAACTCTTGGGCTCAAGTGGTCTTTTGCCTCAGTCTCCCAAGTAGCTGGGACTACAGGTACCTGCCACCATGCCCTGCTAATTTTTCTGTTTTTAGCAGAGACATGGTGTCACTCTCGCTCAGGCTGGTCTCAAACTCCTGAGTTCAAGCAATCCACCCGCCTTGCCCTTCCAGATTGCTAGGATTATAGCTATGAGCCACTGTGCCCAGCCTACATTTAACTTTTGACTTGGATTATACCTTTCCTGAGATTATTACATTCCCTTCTTTCTTTTTTTTTTTGCATATTTTTAATGTACTTTTTTCTACACTTTTATTATCAACCTTTCTGGATTTCTCTTTCCTTAGGCTTAAATGTTATGCTTTTTGTTCCCCCTTCTGAAGTAAAATTTCCATACAGTAAGAATACCACTCCTTGAGGTATGTGTTCCTACAAATTTTGACAAACTCAGTTTGCAGTACTACTATTATAATCACAACATATTAAGAGAATATTTCCTAAAGAAAGAGTGATATGGCCTAGTTATACAGGGGAGGTATTTCCTGATTAAGAATAATCATTCAAATAACAGAGTTTTCATTTCCATGTAAGTTTACCACTAAATTGTCTGGTCTTATCTCCATCCCAATATGTGCTTTCGGCTTTATATACTTTCTTGTTTAGTTCTTTTCTGCCTCAACTAGAGTAGCCCCCATTTCCTTCATGGCTCACCCTCATCCTTCTAAAGTATGAAATTTTCTATAGAGTGGCTCTGTCCAGATTCTCTTTACTTAGTTGCTGGATTGTCACATCACTTCTCAGCAAGAGGAGGTCTGCGTTTCCTGCAGGCTCTTCCTTCCCACCATTCTCTGCTGTCCCGTGTTGAGTAAGACACTGTCTGGCACATTGCAGCAAGCTTGCTGAGGCCCAGGCCTGATAGAGCCATCCTCCTATATTGCTAATCCTCTGATCTGTTCCATCAATTTCCTAGAGGTTAGGCTGAATTTTGTTTGCCAAGCCACCATCTTTCTCAACACTCCTCTGCTTCAGGATGACTTTCAATCTTTAAAAGTCTTCTGTGTCAAAATGCTTTCAGCAACAAGTATAAGAAAGTCCCGTTAACAATTAATAGTGAGTTTTCTCATGCAGCTGGTCATCTGGAGGTGTGTGGCTGCTGGCACTAGTCCAGCAACTCAGTGAAGTCCAGTCCAGCTACCCTGCCTCCCCCTCATGATCACAAGGTAGTTACCTTGATGTCAGGTAACACATCCAGAATCCACAATGTAGGTAGGAGAAGAGAGGAGGAGACGTTTTCCAGGCACCTATTAGTGGGAAAAGTAAAACCCGAACTTGAACCTGACCCCAGCTCTCGCAGGATTTACAGTCTCACACAGGAGCCAAGAGTGACAAGGCAACTCATAATAAGCCGAAATGAGAGGGTATGGGTGAAGTGTAAAGGAAATTGAGAAACAAGGGGAAGCAGAATTAAGGATCAATTCAGGGCTAGACTCTTCAGAGAAGGGCCCTGATACAGGTAATTTCAGACAGAAGCTTGAGATGTGAGCAGCACTAAGAGAGGGAGAAGTGGTGGGTCTGAAACAGACCTGTGGCAGGTCTCTGACTTTATAAGGTTGATTCATTCGTTCATTCTCTTGTGTGCAATAAATGCAATTTTATTTTTTCAGAACTTGATTTATTTTAATTTTCAATACCTGGCTGTTGGAAATATAATGCTTGTTCATGTCTGGATATTTTCTCTCCATTTCTTGGGGTTATAGTGCAGTTTTGAGGATGTTACACCCAGAGGTTATCGGGCCACAAGGTATTGGATGAGATTATTTCTAATTTTTTTTTGCATGGTCCCATCTGGTCCAACAGCCATTTCTACAACACCTGTGTCACTTCTAGGTATAGGTGACCCATCAGGCATCTCCGTTACTGAGGCAGACCTGGGAAGTTCTACAAGACTGTATAAAACTCGTGTGCCTTGATACACCACGCTGCCTTCTCTTCTCTGAGGACTTGCTCTCTCCACAAGGCTCTTCCCAGAAAAGGAGGCATAAAATGCCCCTTTTTATCTCACTCTCTTTCTGGAGCTTTGTTTTTCTGAGATTTCCTGAGGTGTATTTATTTTCCTACACAATCTGCAATTCAATTTGTAGTCAAACATTTCAACAATACAATCAAAGCGAAACATTACATGTTTGATAATAACAAGTTTTAACATGAGAAATGTCAACCACATGGAAAAACAGAGAAAGCAGTAATAAATGTACCTGTCACCTAAAGTTACTGTTAGTCACATCCTTCCATTCCTAAGAGATAAGTCTTTACCTTTAGACATAAACCATCTTGAAGCCAAAAGTAATTTTTTTCTTTCCTGTGAAATTTTTAGTAAAATTTGACCTTTGTGTCTGGGCACAGAAATCAATAGAATTGGACAACTTGTAAGGTTAATTTTAGAGCAGGCTGCTGTTTCCTCTTCCTGGCTCTAACCCACTCACTTGAGCTGAGTGTCCTGCTGTTTGGACTTTTCTACACAGGAGTCCTCCATAGACGGTGCTATTTGGCCTCGGTGTCCTGGACTGTGAACTGTTTGCAGTGAGACGTGGTTCTGAGCAGACCAGGTAGCATTCCCTGCACCAGGACTCCTCGGAGACCATTATACATAATCATAGAGTGTCACAGGCATGACATGAATGATTATGCAAAACTACACCCAATTTCCAAGTGGCTCCACAATTTGACAAAATGATGTGGCCATTTGTGAAATGCAAGCAAATGGGTGGAAATGGAGGGTATAGAATTTCTGCAGAAGTGACAGAGCCATCCAGCAGCAAGAGCACTTCCATTTGGCAAAAATCATACAAAGGAGAAATTTTTCCCCTGAATGAATTAGTCTTATAAAACATGAGTTTATGCCCAGCTGTCACCAGGATGCATCTTGGATTCATTTTTAAGCGGTTGTGGCACAGCTGATGTGGGCTTGTTTGGGGTGGGATGGAATTGTGTCTATGCCCCTGGTCTCACGGGGAGCTCATTGGGGTGGGGCAAGTCACTCCTTCTGAGCATCCCAGCAACTGGCAACAAAGTGGGCATGCGTGCCAGGTCACTGTTCATGCTATTGGGACCGTATCCTTAGGGCTCCACCCCAACAGGAAGACTGCAGTTTTATTTCTAGTCACAGACCTATATCAGTCCTTCTAAGGGAGGACACCAGAAGGAAGGAAGATCCTGCAGACTCAGATGCCATTGCCTGGGTCCTCTGTTCTGATACTTGCTCAGGAAGATGGGTGCCTCATGACCTGCAGGGACACAGTCAAGGGAATGGGTCTTTCATATGACAGCCAGGTGATCAGAAAGGGATGATTTAGTAGAGGTAAGTCTGGGTTGGTAGCTGAGAGTTGGGTGATTAAGCATCTCTGTGACCCTTGATACATTATTTATACATGTATAATAATGTATACTTTAATATACATTAATAATTATACATGTATAAAATAAGAACATTTGGATGGCTACTATTGCTCACATTCTTCTGAGAGTCAACATTGCAGCATTCTGTGGTTCTAGACTGTCTTGTATATTCTCCCCTTTCTCAACACTACTGGTAAGGCATTCCTAGGCAGGGTTAATTCTTTAGTATGCAGTGACTTAGATTTAAATTTAAAAAGCAAAGACAAGAAGCAAAAACACGCAGGAAGGCATTCTTCCTGGGTTTGCCCAGGACCTTGCCCTTTTCTTACATGCCCTGAGTTGGATCTGAAAATTGAAAGTGATATAGGAAAGTGGACCCCCAAATGTGGGGTCTGGTTGAAGGCCACGTGGGTTCTCGGCTTCATCTGAGAAAGAATTCAAGAGCAAGCTGACAGTGCAAGGCAAAAGCAAATTTTGTTGAGAAAGACGGGGTGGGGAAGGTGGTTGGAAAGTGACTGGCATGTAGACAGGTCAGTTCCTATCTCTCAGCAAAACAGAGGATAGCACCTTGTGAGTTTCCAGGGTCTTGTTTTATACCTTTTACTTAATTTCATATTAAGTACAGGGAGGATTATTCATAAGATTTCTGGAAAAGGAGTGGGGAGCTACCATACCTAACGATTCCTCCTCTTTCTGAGCCATAAAGGTTCCGGACAGCTACCAGTCGTTCCTGTGTGTTGGTCAACTGTCAGGGTGCTGGTAGGAGCTTCCTCAGGCTGCTAATGGTTATAAGCCGAGTATAATGAACATGGGTGGCAACCAGAGGTCCATTTTTATGACCATCTGGGTTCTAGTTGGTTTGGGCTAGTTTCTCAGCTGGCTCCTGTTCTATCAGAGACATTGGTTTGGGTTTTGTTTCTCCTCGTAAAGCAGGCACTACCTATTTCTAATCTCGGAAGAGCCATATTTTGGAACTCCTGTTGTCAGCTCTTTGGGGGCCTTTGGGGAGCAGTTCACAAAGGTTAAGTGACTTGCCAAAGTTACAGCTACTGCATGGAGGGACTGAAAGCTCACAGCACATCTGGGGGAAGGTTTCTTTGGATTGAGACCCAGAGTTGTCTCTTCCTTAAGCAAGAAGCAAACCCCTCGCAATGACTGACAGTGCTTTGGGGCTGTTAAAACATGTAGACATGGTCTGCTCCTCAATTGACCTGTTCCCACCATCCAAATTCGTCATCTCCATTTCCAATTTTGTCCTTCATGACATTGGAGGTAATGGGGTTAGGAGAGGGATGAAAATGTCCCCTGCTTCCTTCAGGTCTCAAGGCCCAAGATGAGACATGGCCCTCCAACTAACACACCCGCCCACGTGGGAAACAGGCTTGAAGCTCAATTCCCGAGGCCTCTAAACATTCTCGGAAAGCTCTAACTATAGGGAACAACATGCGGTTTCTTTTCTGTTGTGACAGGGAGGCTGGTAGTTGTGCTCAGTGGTGTGTGGTTTTAATTAATCTTTGAAGCATTTGAACTTGAGCCAGCCTAACTGGGACTCCTCTACTGGAGTTGGTTACCTGCAGTGCTGGGCTGCTCTGGGATGCTCACCGTGTCCTGAGTGTCTTAGCTTGTGTCTCTTTTGTCTTCTATACATGCTGTGAGTGGGGGTGGGGAAGGGTTGGGAAAGCAAGTGACTTGATAACATCTTTAGAAACCAAGTAATGAGCCATTAGGAGGACTAACAGTAAATAAATGCATTTTCCATCCAGTGTCTATGTGGCACTCCAGAGGAGCACATGACTAGGAAAATGTAATGAAAGCAATTGTAACCCTTTCGGTAGAGAGGTAATTACAGTCTATGGCTGCCTGACTGATGAAAATTACACTGCTTATAATAAATCGCCACACAGCTAAGTCTTTTCTGAAGTCCTTAGTATGATTTGTGTTTGTGCACTTACTTAAAACATCAGGGAACAATTTATAAACATGAGCCTTTTTGGACACTGCCAGGATAGGCATTTACGATCAGAGAGCCTGTTTAAGGTTGCCTGATTTATAGAGGATAGATCATATTTTCCCGACACTCTCATGGTCAATTACAGACCTGTATGGTGCATTTGGTAACTTAAAAGCAAATTTAATCATTCTTTCCTTTTCTTTTTTTCTTTTTTTTTAAATTTGTGAGCATGCCAAGTCAAGAAAACATTTTCTCTTAGGTTGGAGAAGAAAGATGTTTCAAAGACAATGAAGTATTGATGAGGGTGGGGAGAAAGACCGATCCCAACATAAACGTTAGGGCCTTCCTTTGGAAAGAAAGGGTGCCGGGCTAAGTACTTGACTCATCAAGCCCTGGTCACAGAAAAGTTCAAGAGGGCCAATGTCTTTAGTGGCGTTGCCTTTTGGCCCAGGGGAAATGGCATGTTGTATCAAAAAGAGAGCTGGACTAGGAATCACAGGGTGCTGAGTGAAGCCCATTTGTGGAACTAAGTAGACTTGTGATTGTGAGCAAATTCCTAAGTTTTTCTGAGTTCCAGTTTTTTCATCTTTAAAGGGAGGGGTAGACTCTTTGGGGTCTCTGCTCCTCTTTGGGCAAGAGGTCAACCACTCTGCCCCAGCTCAGAGGTGCTGAACCCTACCTGTAAGATCAAAAACCCCTATCAAAAAAAATGCTCAAGCCCACACCTCACTCCAGAAGAATTAAATCAGAAATCCAGGGTGAGTGCTGGAGTTTGGATATTTTTAAAAACCCCAAAATGCTCCTCAGCTGGAGTTGAGAGAGTGCTCCCTCTGTCCCTTTAGAGTCTCTGACACCCGGGGAGGGGTGGGGGAGGGGAGAGTTTGGCCTGAACCAGGAGAGACAACACAATATGGGCAGGCTGAGCTTGTCTTTCTTCAGATGTCCTACGAGGAATCTGCTTCTGCCACCCTTCCTGGAACAAGACCTAGATCCCTTGCTCTTGGTGTATAAGTTCTGACAATTCAATTCTATTTTTTTTTTTTTTTGAGACAGAGTCTCAAGCTGTCACCCCAGGTAGAGTGCTATGGTGTCGTAGCTCACAGCAACCTCAGACTCTTGGGCTTAAGTTATTTGTTGTTGTTGTTGTTGTTTCGTGACAGAGCCTCAAGCTGTCACCCTGGATAGAGTGCTGTGGCATCACAGCTCACAGCAACCTCCAATTCCTGGGCTCAAGTGAGTCTCTTGCCTCCACCTCCCAAGTAGCTGGGACCACAGGCATCTGCCACAACGCCCGGCCAT
>CAUYON010020110.1:0-24282 GCA_963573935.1 Arctocebus calabarensis
GTGTCCTGCCGTCCGGGTCCGTGGCACCCCGTCACGACGGATTGGTGGGGGGATGCAGGTCTCGTTTGTTTGAGGGTGGCTGGGAGAGATCGAGGGAGGGAGGGAGAGAGGGAGAGAGAGAGGGAGTGAGGGAGAGAGAGAGGGAGGGAGGGAGAGGGAGGGAGGGAGGGAGGGAGAGAGGGAGGGAGGGAGAGAGAGGGAGGGAGGGAGGGAGAGAGGGAGGGAGAGAGAGAGAGAGAGAGAGGGAGGGAGGGAGAGAGAGAGGGAGGGAGAGAGAGGGCGGGAGAGAGGGAGGGAGAGAGGTGCTCTGGCTGAAGGACTCCTTTGTCAGCCTGGCCATTCCCAGGGGCTCCAACGCCTGGGAGAGTGAGGCTGGACAAACTCTGAATTAGCATGAGGGGCTGATGAAGGGAAGACCACCCATGGGGCCAGCACTTGCCCATCAGGTGTCTTTGAATGAGGCTTGGGGCAGCAGGCAGATTCCTCTCAGAGACGTTACAAAGCAACAACAAAAAACTCCCCAGTTCTGAGAAAGAACAGGTGGGCAGCAGGGATGGCACCTGGCGGACAGTGGATTTTCAGGGGCAATAGTATGTGCCCTGCGTACACCTGTATGGTGCAGGTGTTGTACCTCCTGCTATTCTTACGAAGTGCTAGGGGTGAACCCGTTCACCTCAGGTGACAGAAGACGTATGTGCAGGTGAAGCCGCACAGCCTTCGTTCGGTCAGTGAGCATCTGCCAGTCTCTGGTCATATGTCAGGCTCTGGGGAAGAAGCAGGAAAGGACCCCGCCCCACCCTGCTCCCATGGAGCTTAGAATCTAGCGTGGGGCGCAGGGGGAGGGCTGCACAGACAACACACAGGTGTAGATGTAAAAGTAGGCAGCGTGCAGAGAGGTTATGCTCCGTGGGACTCAAACAAGGCGGTGTGATGGTGAGTACAGGGGCGGCCCCCTGGGACTAGGGGAAGCCTTGGAGAAGAGGGCCGGGGTGGGGGGCGGAGTACGGACTGGACCACGGAGTGTTACCTCGTTTGCCCTTCCTGGGGGAAGAGTCCGCCAGGCAGAGGGAAGAACAAAGATCTTTTATTAGGGAGAAAAGGAACACAGATGTGGTTTATAGTGAGGATGGGGATATAGTAAGTGGTGAGAGCAGAGGGGGCAGATGACAAAGGGGTCTGTGTCTCCCGCTGCCAGATACAGTAGAGGCGGAGTCCCCAGCCCCTGTGACTGCCGCGCCCAAGAGATGCACTTTCAAAAATTGCCTGTTCTGGCTCCAACCAACCCACTCTCCATGCACATTTGGAGTTTCTTGGTGAGCCTGGAGCAGTTGCAGGGGGTTAACTCTCTGCTTTGCTAGACCGTTCTATGTGTTATAGGGTCTTTAGTTAGAAGCCCTAATGCTATTCAAAACCAATTGACTTCTGGTTTTACAATGACCCCAAACTACCCTCATATTGTCCTATGTTCACTTGAGAGAAATCTTCCTAAGTGAAGGGCTGAAGCAGAAAGCCAGGTCAATGTCAAGTCAATACACTTAGTGTATTAAAAAGAACAATGTTTGCATCATTCCCTAGTCTGTCCTTTGGGCGGGTCTGGTGTCATCTGTGCTCCGCTCAGCGTCAGCAGGACGGCTGGGGCGGTGCTGCGGGGAGGCTCGCTCACTCCACGTCCGGCGGTTGGTGCTGGCACCGAGGACCGAGGTCTCTGCAGGGAGATGGCCGGACACCTGCACGTCCCCTCTCCCTGGCCTGGGCTTTCCCACAGCATGGTGGGCAGATTCCAAGGGACCCAAGTCCTGGGAGACAGCCGAGTCGAAGCTGGGTTGCCTTTCCTAACCTTGAGGAACTGACAGTGTCACTTCTGTGCCTTTATTTACTCCAAGTGAGTCACTAAGACTGACCCATATTCCAGGGGAGGGGGAAGTGGAGTCCAACTTTCGATGGGAGGAGTGTTGAAGAATCATAGACATGAGTTACATCCAAATAAGCCCCACATCTTAGGGGCTATATACAATAAAGTTCAGTGCTTATGTCACGGCCCCACGTGTGTGTGTGTGTGTGTGTGTGTGTGTGTGTGTGTGTTTAAAGGGTGGTCTCGGGGACCCAGGCTGCTTCTGTCTCCCGCTGCCCCCTCCTCTGGGTCTCCAGAAACCTATCCTTGTGAATTCTGTGTGGAAACCCCAGGCCCACATCACTATGGCCTGAGACTCAGCCGCAGCCACACCTCATTGCAAAGCAGAGATGGATCTATTCGTGCACGCGTGAAGCAGATGAAAAGTGGTGGCAGATCCCTTGACACTCCCATTTCAAGGGCATCTGTTCCCCTCCCTTGGATGTGGGCTGGCCCTTGCCGTCCTGACTGATGGAGCATGGTGCCACCGGGAAATTCAGAGCCCCTACCCGCCATGTAAGAAATCCAACCCCTCTGAGGGTGCCTGCTGCAAGAAAGTGACGGAGCCCAGTGGGTCCAGCCCCTCCTATCGCAGACATACCAGCTGTACTACGTTTGAAATAGCAACCCACAGACATGGCAGGTACAACAGTTAGTGATTTTTCCAGGGTACTGAGACTTGGGGGTGATTTGTTACGCAGCCTCAGTGACTGAGACACCAAAGAAGGGGGAGGAAACCCTGGTGGTAGGGAGTGTGGCCGGTCTCTCTCCCGTTTCACCCTTCTTCCCCAGACAGCACACAAGTGCAGCAGACTCTGACCAGCAGTCGCTGTGCTGGGAAACATCTTAGCAGCGCGTCGGCAGCGCTCAGCCACCAGCTCCCTCGGTGGAAACACTCCCGCCGTGGCTGATTTCACACTGCCCATGTGGCATCCGTGGGGGTAGATTTGACAATAAATGCGCACATCTGTTCCTTAGGACCCTGTGACCCAGCTCTAGCAGCACCCTCCACTTGCAAACAGAAGCCTCCTGAAAATAGGTACTTCGTAGCTAACACTGAGGTATTTACACATTTTGCTTTGTAAATATTTGTTGAATTGAGGTACTCTTAGCTTTTAAGGGACATTGCTCAGAAAGGAAGCTCACTGCTTGAAACTCTCCAGATGTCTATGTGCACAGATCAATTCCTGGATGTGTCCCCATCACTTCTCAGTCTTCCTTTATCCCCACCTCTAACTTACTCTGCTGCAGCCACACTGGCTTCCAGGGGCCCCTAGACATATCCAGCAGGAGCTGCCTCAGGGCCTTTGCACACACTGCGGCCCCTTCTGTGTGGGATGCTCTGCCTCCTTATGGCTAAGTGACTTGCTCACTCATTTGCGTCGAGGTTCTGCTCAAGCCTTCCCTTCTCAGGGAGACTTTACCCAAAAGGTCGTATTTGAAATTGCAACTTCTTCATCCCTGCACTGGAACTTGCTGTCTCTCCTCCCTGATTTATTTTTGCCCAAGCACTAACCACCTTGAACAAACTGCAGAACGTGTTACGTGATTTGCTGTTTTGCCAACGGTCTCACTGCACCTGTGGAGTTGGGAGGGCTTCCTCCTTCCTCCCTGCTAATCCCTAGGAAGACCCTAGCAGTAGTTTGGTGCTGCAGCCCAGACCCCTCTGGGGGAGTCCTCCGTGGAGGAGGCTGAGGAAGGGGAGAGAGGGGTGCTGGGCTCTCTCCTGCTGCTGTGCTCCTTCCTCTGTGACATTATCACACAGGAAGCCCAGGAAGGAATGCAAAGTTTACAAAAGACAAACAATTTGGACTTGACACATTGAAAAGAAAGGTTAGGGAAACAAACAGAAAGAGGCATTTCTCTCCTTTCACTTCAGGGATTTATTCTTCCTGGGACTCCAAGTGGCATTGCCTTCCTCCCAGTGGGTTTCTAGATGCATCCTGGGACACAGACAGCTTCATTTAAGCCCTCTCTCCGGCTAAGCAATCCTGCCATCCCCTTGCAGCTATCCGTCTTCGTTTCCTCCTGCAAAAGGCTATTTTGCAAGCACAGCTATTCATTTCGGATTCTCCATCTTGAGGAGACAAGCAGGGAAACGTGGCAGTTTGATGGAGGCCCTACTGTGCCCCCAGGGAGGCTGGGGTGAGATGGGGGATGAGTTGCCCCCCTTGATCAGAGGCCACAGCTGTCACCCAGGTCAGCAAGACCACTGCCCTTTAATGAATTTTGGAGAGGCAGGGTCTGCAGAGTTAGAAGCAGATTCTCTCACCGTGTTGAAGGCAGCTTGGATGAGTTCGAGCCGGATGCTCAGACTCAAGTAAGAATAGAAACTCTGGAGCAGGTCAACCCTTTAGTCTGAGACCCTCCTGCAAACCCGGGGTCCTCTCCTGAGCACCGCTTAGGATTGCACGGAGGACTCGCAAAGATGGGACACAGCTGTGTCCTGTCCCTTCCTTTGCTTTCTGTTCCCTTCTCTCTTTCTCTGTCCTCGCTCCCCTCATCCCCCCCTCTCTCTCCTTCCTCTCTTTGTTTGTTTCTCTTCCTTTTCTGTCCTTTATTCCCTTCTCTCTCCTCTCCCTTTCTTTTCACTTGCTCTTTACTCTCTCTCCCTCCTTCCCTCCCTCCCTTCCTTCTTTCATTCTTCTCCCCTTCCCCATCTTCCTTTCTGACCCTCCAGAGCCAGGGCGGGATGCTCTCCTAGGAGGCTGGGACACTTTCCCATGGTGGCCCCTCTCCTTCCCGCAGGCCTGAGGGGCGCGAGGGGGGTTGGGGGGCCCCTGAGAAGAATAAATGTGATGACGAGGCTAGGAGCGAATGTGCATTTCCCGAGCCCTTGTTGTGTTCCTTGCTCAGTGCAAAGCTCCTTAGCACATACTATCTCATTTTATCCCCACATCAGTCCTGTGGGGAAAGACCTGCGATTATACCCATTTTAAAGGAGGAGAAACTGAGGAGCAGGACTGTTAGGAGCTTCCCTGAAGTGGAAAGCGCTGTGCTGTCTCATCCTGGATCAGGTTCCCTTAACCTCTAGAGAGAGTGACTGAGACGCCAATAGCTCCATGCCTAGTCATCAATTCAGAGCGTCACTTACCCTCTCGGTGTGGTTTTGTCAAACCACCTTTACTGGGATGTAATTTACACGTGACCCCTTTTACGTATCCCGTTCCATGTGTGACTGTCACGTGGACCTATATGCCCGTCACCAGGCTGTGTGTCATTGTGCCTGGGTTATTACACGTGTATCCATGTCTAAAGGGCTGGGTGTTACCACCTCCACGTTAAAGCTGGGGAAACTGAGGTTCTGAAAGTTGGGTGGCTTGCTCAGCTGGTTCACAGAGCTGGGATTCTAACCCAGGTTTGTCTGAACCTAGAATGCATTCCTGTCTCTCTGAGTCTCCTCCTACTCAGCCTGAGGGGGAGGGAATTTCCCTTTGGTTATAAGGATGCAAACACAGCCCTCAAAGCTGGACAGATGAGATCACGGCTCGGGGAGAGGGCACCACATGCCATGCTGGGACCAGAGGGTCCCGTGGGCGCAGGTCTGTTGAGACACTCCCTTGCTTGCCCCTGAGGGAAGGTGAGATTGGCTTGTTCTTAATTCCATAGACTGGCAGGGGACTGTGGCCTGACACTCAAGGTAAGTGGGTACCACGCCTAGTCCCAACGATAACGAGGGTTGCATGGCTGGGGAACCTTACCTGTGGGAACAGAGGCTTACAGTGAGATCATTTTTGGTGTCCCTTCTCCCCTCCAGATGTCAAGGCAGCCCATAATACTGAGCCTTTCTGTTAGGCCACCCTGTCCCACTACAACCACTTCCTCTCACACCGAGCGCATGGATCATTGTCTGTTTCTGGAACTCTCAGCCCAGCCCCCTTTCTCTTGATAGGATAATAGCTACTTAGCTGAGTTCAACCCCACAAACCTTCCAGCAGCTGCATGGAATAGCCCCCACCCCCACTTTGGCCCACTTTACAGGAGAGGAAACCCAGTCCCAGGGCACTGGAAGTGCTTGCCGGCCGGAGGTGGAGGTGGAATTTGGGCTCAGGTGTGCTCCTGGCTGGCCTGTGCCTCGCCATTCAGCCACATGAAATCTATTTAGCACATAGTAGATCTTTGTCTGCAAATATTAGATTCTTGTATATCTCACCCCCTTGTCCCCCAGCCACCTCCACTCTACCATTCTTCCAGGAGGGGAAGCCCTGGGAGTTCTGGCTCTTCTGCGAGAGAGCAGGATCCCTCTCCTGTAACCATGAAGCTGTGCGCCTGGGCTCTGACCTCTCTCATTGCTGTAACCATGCCACTCTCTTCCCACAGTGGGCTCTCCTGGTCTTTGTTGGAGGATGAATCACCAGCCACTGCGGCTCCTGAGAACTGCTGCCTGGGGTCCCCCTCCCCCCATAATTATTTCCCCGATACGACATGATCCTTAATTACCTCTCAATCGATTTTTCTCTCTGGGAGCTGGTTGTTACTGCTAAGGTTAAACTCAAGGCTGATGGAAAATTCAATCAGATTCACACACTTCTCAGGCTTTACTAGATAAGAAAGTGTCACTGTTTGGGTACTTAAGTCAAACAGCCGAGAAGACTGTGGACACCTGATTAAGGTGGCAAAACGCTGACCACAGCCAAGCATCTTGCGATGTCACTCAGGGAAAATGACTGGAGCCTAAAAGTCAGGAAGGAAGGTTTAGGAATGTTAGCCTTGAAAAGTCTCAGCATGGCTGGGCGGTGGCTCACTCTGTCATCATAGGACTCCGGGAGGCTGAGGTATAAGTTTGAGATCAGCTTATGCAAGAGTGAGACCCCATCTCTATTAAAAGTCAACACATTAACCAAGCATAGTGACAGGCACCTGTAGTCTCAGCTACTCAGGAGGCCCAGGCAGGAGGATCACGTACTCTCGAAGTTTGAGGTTGCTGTGAGCTCGGCTGTGGTGATGGGACTCTAGCCTGGGCAACAGGCGAGACTCTGTCTCTAAATAAATAAATAAATAACTAGCTAGTCTCAGCAGAACACAGCACTCGGTAGTTCATCTGTTTTGTCAGCTTCAGCCTCATCCTTCAGCCGCCTCCCACACACACAGTCTATTATCTCCCTTCACAGGACTGAAGGGACTTACTCGGAAACCATTTTCAAAGCCAACTTGAAAGGCGCCCTCCTCTCTAAAAGGACCTTCCTGTTGGTGGGTTAGCGAACACTCGCTGCTTCTCAGAGGCGTGCGCTCCCCTGAGCCACCCTGGGAATCTCATCCTTCCCCACAGGGGCTGGGGTAGGAACTAAAGTGTGAAATGATTCCAGCCAAGAGAAGCCACGGGAGGCTGCCTGCAGGCATCTGGGAGATGGTCCTGTTTTTAAAAACACAGATGCACAGGAATGAGCAGCCTCTCCTTCCACGGGCTGCATCCGTCAGAGATGCCGAGACCATGGAGGGCGATCTGGAGGGAAGCTCCATCCTCTGCAAACAGCACAGTGGAAAGAGGGACAGGCCTCGCTCCCCGATGACAGGGTTGATTGTTTGAGCCAAGAGCCCCGTGAACTTCCCTACCTTGGGACTTCCTTCAAAGGCAGGAATGCATTTTTCCTCTTATTCAAGCCATTTTGAGCTGGGAGATGACACAGGAATCCTTACTGTGCTGCTTTTGGTGGGGGGGAGGCGACACTCCCCTCTGAGGTTATGACTCGGTTTTGGGAAGGCAAAAGGTGATGTTTACTTGTCTGATTTGTTTTTCTCAGCTAAAAATTCCTTGAAAGCAGGTGTCCTGCAATTCATTATTTGTCTTCCCCCATGAAGTTCCAAGAAGCAGATCTCTATAGCACATGGAGTGATAGCATCTGGCACAGATGGTCCAGAGCGTTCATGTTAGCAAGGGTCTAACTGTCTCATGATGACTGTGATGGCAGGACATGCTCACACAGAGTGGCACCAAATGAGCACTGCCAATGGTCACAGGTTTTGTGGGTCAGTTACTTGGAAAGGACCTAGTGGGGACAGCTGCTCTTGGCTCTATGGTGTCTGGACCTTCAGCTGGGAGGTCCAAAGACCAGAAGCTGTGATCTTATAGGATCCATCACTTATGTACCTGAAGCTTAAAGCTGGCTATTGGTTGTGGATCTCGGCCTGCTCCTGTGGCCTCTGTGTGGCTTTTCCATGTGGGTCTCTTTTGCGTATGTCTGTTTGTGTGATCTTCCCTCATCAGTCACTCTGTGCGTTTTTTCCATGTGGTCCTTCCATGTGGCCTCTCTATGTGGTCTCTTCATGTAGTCCTTCCACATGGCCTCTATGTGATCTCTTGATGTGGTCCTTCCACATGGCCTCTTTATGTAGTCTCTTCATGTGTTCCTTCCACGTGGCCTCTATGTGGTCTCTTCATGTGGTCCTTCCATGTGGCCTCTCTATGTGGTCTCTTCATGTGGTCCTTCCACGTGGCCTCTATGTGGTCTCTTCATGTGATCCTTCCATGTGGCCTCTCTATGTGGTCTCTTCATGTGTTCCTTCCACGTGGCCTCTATGTGGTCTCTTCATGTGGTCCTTCCATGTGGCCTCTCCATGTGGTCTCTTCATGTGATCCTTCCATGTGGCCTCTTTATGTGGTCTTTTTGTGTGTTCCTTCCACGTGGCTTCTCTATGAGTTCTCTTCATGTGGTCCTTCCATGTGGCCTCTCTAAGCTAGGGAATATTACTCAACCATAGAAGGGAATGAATGACAGTTCATGCCACAGTGCAGAGGGACCTCAAAGACACTGTAGTGGAGGAAACTAGTCACATATTATGTGATTATATTTATATAAAATATTTAGAATAGTTAACTCCACATATAGGTGCTTGCCAGAGGCTGGGGGAAGAGGGACTGATTGCTAATGGATGGGACTTTCTTTTGAGGTGATGAAAATGTCTTCAAACTAGACAGAAATGTTTTGAAACTCTGTAGAGATAATGGTTGCACAATTCTGTGAATGTCCTGAATGCCAGTGAATTGTTCACTTAAAATGGTCAATTTTATGTTATTAAATTTCAACTAAAGAAAAGCTCAAGTATTTTGAAGGCCTTATGGTGGTAGAAAAGCTAGCAGTGGTTACAGGGAGCTAACAGTGGATATGGCCATGGCTGTTGTGGTTTACACCGCAGGGCAGGATGCATCCACCTCCCAGCCCAGGGAAGCCTCCCCCACCATCAGCTGCCTCCCTGGTGCCTGATGTTTTTGTCCTGCATAGACCCCGGCCCACACAGTCAGGGACCCTAGCCTGCCACAGCTTCCCCGGGAAGGCAAGGTGGCTTCCATGTGGCTTCTCTATGAGGTCTCTTCATGTGGTCCTTGAGAATCCACAGTGTTTGTCTGGGGTCCAGGGATTTCACCTGGTTTGAGCCTTGTCTTGAGAGGTCTACATAAAAGACAGGAAGTAGCCGCTGGTCTGGGGGAGTTCAGGTTTTGGCTGTGGCTGTGGTCAGAGCCTCTGAGTGGATGGCTACAGCCCCACAGATTGACCACCGCTATGTTGTGAGACTTGGGGTGATGAGGGGGAGCCGTGTGCGTGTCTGTGTGTTCTTGCTTATCTGTGTACAGGTGCATGTGCCTCTGTGTCTCGGTGTGTACACATGTGCACATTTATGTTTCTCTGTGTGTCTGTGCACATGTGTGTTTGTGTGTGTACGAGTCTATTGTCTTCACATATTTGTGTACATATTTGTGTGTATAGATCAACTAAGTAGCCACCTTGGGGACAGAACCCAGGGTACTATCATTTCCTGGTCTATCTCATCCAACTTCTTATCAGAGGAGTCAGGACAAAGCCTCGAATGAAGGTGATTGAATGACCTTTCTGAGATCCCATAGACTTTTTTTTTTTCAGTTTTTGCCGGCGGCCGGTTTGAACCTGCCATCTCTGGTGTATAGGGCCGGCGCCCTACTCCTTTGAGCCACAGGTGGCGCCCGATCCCACAGTCTTTCATCATCCTTGGCCAAAGGAATAAAATCCCCAGCCCTCCCAGATATTCACATCTTTTTGTCATCTCAGACCAAACTGCTTTATAATAAAAAAGAAAATTACTTTATTGTATGCAGACCTCAAGTTACGCACTTTCATCCCTCAAAAATTTTTATGTGCTCCTAACATATGGGAAGCTGGCGTCAATGGCCCATAATCCTTTAAAATGAGGAATCGTATATTTTCTTTCCTATGATAAAAAGGCTCGGCTTGGTAAGGAGAGTAGAGTGAGCTGGCCGCTTTTCCCTTACCCATCACGATGAAGGTCACCCGCTTGCTGGAGAAGAAACATGAGGCCTGGGAAGGGCGAACCCAGCTCGGGAGCCCGTGATGGACTCTGGGGCCAGATGTGCCCTCCCCAAAGCCCCAAAGCGAGGGTCCTTCTGTATTTCCACTCTCTCTGACAGCCCTTGTCTCTTTCCACCCTGGTCTCTAGACAGGCTTGGCTTCCCTGAACTCCTGTCACCTGCTTTGTTGTAAAGAATTTGACTCTTCTTAAATAATGGAGTAGACAAACATGCCATATTTAGTTTCCCAGGGCTGCTGTGACAAAATACCGAAAGGCAAGTGGCTTCCAATATTGGAAACTTATTCTCCCCCAGTTTGGGTGGGTGAAAGTCTGAAATCAAGGTGTTGGCTGGTAGGTTGAAACCAAGCAAGCCTTAGTGCCCTCGGCTTGTAGGCACCTGGCTGCTGTCCCGTGTGTGTCTTCATAAGGTATTCTCACCTGTCCCTCTGTATGTGATTTTCTCCCTTCTTAGAAGAATATCAGGAGTTGGATTCGGAATCCTCCGAACCCAGTGTGACCTGATCTTAACATGATTACACCCGTAAAGATCCTATTTCCAAATAAGGGTTCATTCTGAGGTTCTGGGCTGATGTAGCTGGGCCACATCACTGTTGGACTCAGTACCTGTAGTGATAGTGTGATAGTTAGATAGTAGTGCACCAAGCAAAAGCCGTGCGTGATCAAAGTGAGCCTGAAAGCCCTGTGAGAAAAGGGCCAGGGTCTGTCTGTGCAGCTCTCTATGAGTAAAGAACTTTCTCAGAGACACCCACCCCTGACTCCTCTTACCTCTCATTGGCCAGAGGAATGGGAGGCCCATACTTGGCTTGAACCCATCGTAGTTTATCCTCTGGAACTGGGCACATGGCCACCTGTCTAAGATCCATGGCCAATAAAAAGCAATAAACGAATTGCTGGGTAGATTGTTGCAAAAATGGCCTCAATTCTCCCCATTCTGTATCCAGGCTTCTGGCAATGTAACTTTGTGCCCCTCCATAAAGAACCAGAGCCTATTTCAAGAATATACACCTCTCCAATGTGAAATATCTATGCAATGGAATCTTATACAGCAATAGGAAGAATGAGGTAGCTATACACACTAGGACATGAATGCATTTTCAAACGTCATGCTAAGTGAGACGCCAGGACGTGCATAGTGCCATTCTGTTTACATAAACCATCGAGAAACAGGAAAGCCCTGGGGACAGAGAACAGACTAGCGGTTGCCGGTCGTGTGGGGAGAGCTGGGGATGATAGTTGGGAGGTGTGGGGGTGATGGCTGGGGGTGAAGTGTTTCTTTGGGGGGTAATGAGAAAATCCTGAAGTTGATTTTGGGGATGGATGCGTAACCCTGTGAATTTACAAAAACCACTGGGACGTATTCTTGAAATGAGTGGATAGATGGCGTGTGGGTTATGTCTCTGCGAAGGCGTTGTGAAGTCATCGACCCTTCTTGATTCACACATTACCTGGCAATTACTTAATTATTGCTTAATACCTTCACTGAGGTAAGAGTCACAGACATCACACTTCACCTGTGTAGAGTGCATAACTCTGGGGTTTGTAGGATACTCGTGTAATTGCGCATCTGCCACCACAATTAAATTTAGAACGTGGTTAGCATTTGAGAAAGAAGCTGGGGGGGGCCCATTAACAGTCATTTCCTCTTCCCGCCTCTCCCCAGCCCCTGGCAGCCAGGAATCTCCTTTCTGTCCCTATGGTTTTGCCCATCTTGGACATTTCCTAGCCATGGATTCATTCAATTTATGGTTATTTTTTTCATGACTGGCTTCTTTCACTTATAATTTTTTTTTTTTTTTTTTGAGGCAGAGCCTCAAGCTGTCACCCTGGATAGAGTGCTGTGGCATCACAGCTCACAGCAACCTCCAACTCCTGGGCTCAAGCGAGTCTCCTGCCTCCATCTCTCAAGTAGCTGGGACTACAGGAGCCCACCACAATGCCTGGCCGTTTTTTTTGGTTGTTGCTGTCATTGTTGTTTGGCAGGCCCAGGCTGGATTTGAACCCGCAAGCTCAGGTGTACGTGGCTGGCGCCTTAGCCCGTTCAGCCACAGGTGCCAAGCCTATAATTTTTTTTTTTGAGACAGAGTCTCACTATGTTTCCCTCGGTAGAGTGTCATCGCATCACAGTTCACAGCAACCTCTAACTCTTGGGCTTAAGCAATTCTCTTACCTCAGCCTCCCGAGTAGCTGTGACTACAGGCGCCCTCCACAACGCCCTGCTATGTTTTTTTTTTTTTTTTGTTGTTGTTGTAGTTGTCATTGTTGTTTTGCAGGCTGGGCTGGGTTTGAACCTGCCAGCTCTAGTGTATGTGGCTGGCGCCCTAGCTGCTGAGTTACAGGTGTCAAGGCCACTTACAATATTTTTAAATGGCTTCCCACATTGTAGCATCATAACTTTTTACTGATAGTATTAGGCATTTAATTTCATCCTTATTGACTGTCAGTCTTTCTTTAGTAAAATTTAAGGCCCGTGACTTTAGGGAGGTTGCTTCTTTTATTAATTGCAGCTTCCTCCTTGCCTGGAACTATCTCTGCCCCTAGAATGCTTCTTGAATGAATGAGGGCATGAATGAATACATAGGAAAATTAGTTTGTTTCTCTTCTCTTATTAAGAAAAAGAGTTGAGTAACTCTATAAAGAACCCAAAGGGCCACCTATAAGCTTGCCTGAGTTCGGGCTTGTCTCAGGGCACATGTGTCTCATGGTCCCACAGCAGCCACCCAAGGATTCTGATCCAGGGGAGTCCAGCTTCACCAGCCACCTCTTCACTTCCGCCAGCCCACAGAGTTGCCCACTTCTTTCTCCAGCCTCATATACTTTGGCCCCAGACTTTCCTAAAGCAATGTTCTTTTCACTATTGCATAACAGAACCAAAACGTCTCTTCTTTTTGCTTCTGGCAAAACTGACAACGGAAGACAAAAGAAATTTCCTTACTTGGTGAAGAGGCTAGTTTTGCCTGGGGTGCAAAATGTCTCCCCAACTCCTTAGCAGGGAAGAGGGGAGGCAGCTCCTGGCTGCCCACCCACACACACACTTTAATTCCAGGGCCCTGTCTTGGGGCGTGAATGATAAGACTACTTACACCTTTTTTACCATAAACCTTGACAAAGTCTTTCATTTGAAGAAAAATAATGTCCTTCATTTTCGAAAACTTGCTGCTGGTGGTGGAGAGTGCAGCCTGCAATCTGTTTACGCTCAGGCTGTGTCTGTTCTTCTCTGTGTCATTGGAAAAGTCTTATTGGCATCGTTTTGTCTGGCTAGAGAAGAGAAAGAGGCCCTGCCGCAAATCACCTGGATGAGACCCAGGTTGCAAGGTGTAATCTCATCCTGGCCAACACAGGGCCCTGGCTTTGGTGTCAGCCTGCAGAACATTAAGAGGTCAGAGTCTGGCTGCTTAGGAACGTCTGCTTGGTGAAGGGCAAAGACGTTGGGGAGAGTGATAATTTTCAGACCTCTGGAGAACCATTTTGTGTTCCAGCACTGACGCGTCTCCTGCTGCTGAGACTTGCCAAACCATGTTGTAATGGATGCACCTGACTCACACCTATATAAAGCATCCTAGGGGCCAGGGCAGAAAGGATACATCATGAAAGAGAAAGATGGTAGCAAGGCATGCAGGCCAGTTGTCAGTAGTTCTCTAAATTTGAAATCCAACCTGGCCAATGACAGCTCTGGGAAGGAAGAAGAAAGGACTGAGAAGTTTCGTGCAGCCTCTTAGTTTAGATCACCTTCTGGGTGGGCTCTGGGGTGTGAATTAAACTACAACAGCCTTGCAAGGTGGCTGGGGCGCATGCAGTCCAGGTGAGGACGCTGAGCCCAGAAGGCCCCAAGGCTGGGCCATTCTTTCTTTGTGGCTTGCACACAATACTTGGACCTGCTGTAAAAGTTCAGCAAATTCAACAATATATAAAGTAGAAAATGAGAGTCATTCTCTACCAGCCCACCAAGAGACAGGCACTGGTAGTTGCTTATAATGTACACACGTGTTTATCGGTACTTACGTTGAATAGTGTGTGTATAATATGCACTGCTGTTTTAAACTAGAACGAGGTTATAATCTTTATATTGTTATTGGCCTTACTTTAAAAAGTTCTTTTTATAGTCAATTTTATTTTTACACCTACATAGTAAGTGCACTCACTTTTTAAAAATTTTATACCAAGGTTGGAGACCCTTGAATTTTAAAAAAAGCAAATCCTACGCATCATCTATATTACCTATAACTCTTTCTGAAAGGTGTAAAAGATGTGCCCAGAGGCGAGGTCACAGAGGAGTGTTCAAGCCAGGTTTACTGAAAGGGGAGGATGACCCTTCTGGGCAGTGCAAAGATGACGTCTGCACCGGGGGAGGGGCGGGTAGTTACAGACCACTTTTATGTGGGACTGTAGGGGTGGGCACATTCCATAGGTTGCCTGCCAGGGTAGGGTCATTTGTCTCTAACTTGTGGGGGTGAGGCTACCCAGATCCTTTGTGTCATTATCTTAGGAGGAGAAGAGGATGAGAAGGGGAAAGAGTTCATGTGTGGCTGCTCTAGGCCCCCCAACACTTTCTTTTCTTTTTAAAACTTATTATTTTTGTTGTTTATTTATTTTTGTAGTTTTTGGCCGGGGCCGGGTTTGAACCCACCACCTCTGGTATATGGGGCTGGTGCCCTACTCCTTGAGCCACAGGTGCCGCCCCAACACTTTCTTTTTTAGTAACAGTTTCATTGAGATATAATTCACATGCCATACAATTTACTCATTTAGAGTGTGCCAGCCAATGGTTTTTGGTATACTCACAGAGTTGGATCCAGCTGTGCCTGAAACCCTCCCAGACTTTAGTATTAGGTATGGTCTCCCCACTCTAACCTTTTTAAAATTAATTAATTAATTAATTAATTTTTATTAAGTCACAGTTGTGTGCATTAATGCAATTATGGAGTACGATGTGCTGGTTTTATATATAATTTGAAATACTTTCATCAAACTGGTTAACAGAGCCTTCACCTCATTTTCTCAGTTATTGTGTTAAGACATTTATATTCTACACTTAGTAGATTTAACATTGTACTCTTGTAAAAAGCACCATAGGTGTGGTCCCACCAATTACCCTCCCTCCACCCATCCTCCCCCCTTCTATCCCCCTCTTCTTTCCCTTCATCTTGGGCTGTAGTTAGGTTCTAGCTTTCATCTGGAAGTGTGGCTGTTTATAAATTGGTTTCATACGAGGGCTGAGTACATTGGATACTTTTTCTTCCATTCTTGAGATACTTTGCTAAGAAGAATATGTTCCATCTCCATACAAAAGGTAAAGTCTCCATCTTTTTTGAAGGCTGCATAATATTCCATGGTGAACATATACCAAATTTATTAATCCATTCATGGGTCGATGGACACTTGGGCTTCTTCCATGACTTAGCAATTATGAATTGGGCTACAATAAACATTCGGGTGCAAATATCTTTGTTATAATGTGATTTTTGGTCTTCTGGATATATACCTAGTAAAGGAATTGCAGGATCAAATGGCAGGTCTATTTTTAGATCCCTAAGTGATCTCCAAACTTCTTTTGAAAATGAAAGTATTAGTTTCCACCAGCAGTGCAGAAGTGTTCCCTTTTCTCCACATCCACACCAACATCTATGGTTATGGGATTTTGTGATGTGGGCTAATCTTACTGGAGTTAGATAATATCACAAAGTAGTTTTGATTTGCATTTCTCTGATGATTAAGAATGATGAGCATCTTTTCATGTGTCTGTAGGCCATGCACATGTCTTCTTCAGAGAAGTTTCTATTCAAGTCCCCACACTGAGATGGGATCACTTGTTCTTTCCTTGCTAATATGTTTGAGTTCTCTGTGGATTCTGGTTATTAAACCTTTGTTGGAGACATAACCTGTAAATATCTTCTCTCATTCCGAGGGCTGTCTGCTTGCTTTACATACTGTGTTCTTGGCTGTGCAGAAGCTTTTTAGTTTGATCAGATTCCAGTAATGTATTTTTCATGTTGTTTCAATTACCCGGGGGGTCCTCCTCAGAAAATATTCTCCCAGGTTGATTTCTTCAAGTGTTTTCCCTACACTTTCTTCTAGTATTTTTACAGTTTCATGTCTTAAGTTTAAATCTTTAGCCAGTGAAAGTCTAACTTTGTTAATGACAAAGGTGTTGGTCTAGTTTCAGTCTTCCACAGGTTGCCAGCCAGCACCATTTGTTAAATAGGGAGTCTTTTCTCCACTGAATGTTTTTGATTGGCTTATTGAAGATCAAATGACAGTAAGTAGCTGGGTTCAAATGACAGTAAGTAGCTGGGTTCATCTCTTCGTTCTCTCTTCTGTTCCATACATCTACCTCTTTGTTTGTGCCAGTACCATGCTGTTTTGATCGCTATTGATTTATAGTATAGTCTGAGGTCTGGTAGCATGATTCCACCTGATTTGTTTTTATTTCTGAGTAATGTCTTGGCTAATCAAGGTGTTTTCTGATTCCATATAAAAGGAAGTTGTTTTTTTTTGAGGTCTTTAAAGTATGACAATGGAGCTTTAATAGGGATTGCATTAAAATTATATATTACTTTGGGTAGTATGGACATTTTAACAATGTTGATTCTTCCCAGCCATGAGCATGGTATGTTTTCTCATTTGTTGACATCTTCAGCTATATCTTTTCTCAGTGTTTCACAGTTCTCTTTATAGAGATATTTCACATCCTTTGTTAGATGAACCCCCAAATATTTCAACTTCTTTGGAACTACTGTAAAGGAATAGAGTCCTTGACAATTTTTTCAGCTTGACTACTGTTGGTATATATAAAGGCTACAGATTTGTGAGTATTGATTTTGAAATCTGAGACACTGCTGTATTCCTTGATCATGTTAAAAATTTTATAGTAGAATCCCTGGTGTTTTGCAGATATATAATCATATCTGCGAAGAGTGAAAGTTATATCTCCTCTGACCCTATATGGATATCCTTGATCGCCTTTCTTGCCTGATTGTGATGACTAAGACTTCCATTACAATGTTAAAAAGCAGTGGAGATAGTGGGCAACCTTGCCTTGTTCCTGATCTAAGTGGAAATGATTTCAATTTAACTCCATTCAATATGATTTTGGCTGTGGGTTTGCTGTAGATGGCCTCTATCAATTTAAGTAATGTTCCTCTTATACCTATTTTCTTAAGTGTTCTGATCATGAAAGGATGCTGGATATTATCAAAAGGTTTTTCTGCATTGATTGAGAGAATCATATGGTGTTTGTTTTTTATTTTTTATGTAATGTATTATATTTATAGATTTACATATATTGAACCATCCTTGAGACCCTAGGATAAAACCAATCTGGTCATGGTGTATAATTTGTTTGATGTATTGCTGGATTCTATTTGTTAGGGTCTTATTGAATATTTTTGCATCTATATTCATTAAAGATATTAGTCTATAATTTTCTTTTCTTGTTGAGTCTTTTCCTGGTTTGGAGATCAGGGTGACATTTGCTTCATAGAATGTGTTGGGAAGTATTCCTTCTTTTTCTATGCTTTGGAAAAGGTTATGTAATATACGTGCTAGTTACTCTTTAAAGGTTTGGCAGAATTCCAATGTGAAGGCCTCTGGTCATGGTTCCTGGACTCTTCTTTTTGGGGAGATTTCATATAGTTGATGCTATTTCAGTACTTGATATTTCTATTCTTTCTAGGTAAGTCTAGGAAGGTGGCATGCTTCCGAGTATTGGTCAATTTCTTTCAGATTTTCGTAGTTCTGAGAATAGAGTTTTTTGTAATATTCATTAAGAAGTTTTTAAGTTTCTGAAGTGTCTGTTGTTATTTCTCCTTTGTCAGTTCTGATTGATGAAATTAGGGATTTTAGTTTTCTATTTCTGGTTGGGCTAGCTGAGGGTTTATCTATTTTGTTAAACTTTTCAAAAAACCAAGTTTTTGATTCATTGATCTTTTGAGCAATTCTTTTGTTTTTTATTTCATTTAATTCAGCTCTAATTTTGGTTATTTCTTTTCTTCTGCTGGGTTTGGAGTTGGAGTGTTCTTCCTTTTCCTTGCTTGACATGTCCCATTAAGTTGTTGACTTCCTCTCTTTTTCCATTATCTTAAGGAAGGCTTGCAGTACTATAAATCCCTCTTAGGACTGCCTTTGCAGTATCCGAGAGGTTCTGATAATTCATATATTCATTATCACTCTGTTCCAAAACCTTGGTAATTTCCTTCTTAATCTCCTCTTTGACCCGGCTATCTTTCAACATAAGGTTATTTAGTTTTCATATCTTTGTATGAGTATGCAGATTCCTGTTATTGGTGAGTTCAACTTTTATGCTGTGATGATCTGAGAAAATACAAGGAATAAATTCTATTCTTTTAAGTTTGCTGAGGTTAGCTTTGTGACCTAAAATGTGATCAATTTTGGAGGATGTTCTGATGAGAAGAATGTGTATTCAACTTTGTTAGGATGAAATGTTCTGTAGATGTCTATTAAATTCAATTGTTGTATAGTGACATTTATGTCCTGAATTTCTTTGCTTAGTTTCTTTTTGGAGGATCTATCCAACACTGCCAAAGGGGTGTTAAAATATCCAACTACTGTGATGCTGAAAGATATCAAATTGTTCATGTCTGTTAGGGTCTTGCTTATAAAGTGAGGAGCATTTTGGTTGGGCACATAAATGTTAATAATTGATATCTCATCATGTTGAATGTTTCCCTTAACGAATATGAAGTGACCATCCTTATCTTTCCTTATTTTTGTTGGTTTAAAGCCTAACATATCTGCAGATAAAATCACAACCCCTGATTTCTTCTGTTTTCCATTTGCCTGGATTATAGTTGTCCATCCCTTCCCCCTGAGTCCATATTTATCCTTTAAGATAAGATGAGAGTCTTGTATGCAGCAGATATCTGGCCTGAGTTTTTGTATCCAGTCAGCCAATCTGTGTCTCTTAAGCAGACAATTTAAGTCATCCGTATTAATTGAGAGTATTGATTAGCCTGGTAGGATTTTGGGCATCAAGTTTTTTGAAAGACCCATGGACGTTTTTAATCCTTTCACTACTGTGGAAGTTGGGTTTTGATCAATAATTTCTGAGTGAGTTTACCTTGGTGGTAGAGCATTGTGGTAGTCATTATGGATAATGGGTCTGAAAATATCTTGAAGAGCTGGTTTAGTTAGGGTAAATTTCGTCAACGTGTGAATCTCATTAAAGTATTTGACTTCTCCATCATAAATTAAACTCAGTTTAGCTGGATACAGGATCCTGGGCTGAAAGTTGTTTTAGGAGATTCAAGGTTGATGACCATCCTCTTCTGGCTTGAAAAGTTTCAGCAAAAAGATCTGCAATCATTCTAATATTCTTCCCCTTGTAGGTTATGATTTTCTTATGTCTGGCTGCTTGCAGGATTTTCTCTTTCATATTAACTTTGATGAAGTAAATTACAATGTGTCTGGGATGCTTTATTTGGATTGAGTTGTGCTGGGGTTCTGAAACTGTCTGCTATCTGAATTTCAGTATCTCTTTCCATGTTTGGAAAGTTTTCCTCTAAAATCCCTTGGAGTAGAGCATCTGTGCCTTTCAGATCATTCTCATCACCTTCAGTAATTCCAATAAAGCAAATGTTTGCTTTTTTGGAGTGGTCCCACAACTCTCTCAGGGAATAATCCATCTTTGCTCTCCATTTCTCTTTGTCTTTGAGTGTTTGGGAGTGTTCAAAGCTTTGTCTTCAATGTCCAAGATCTTTTCTTCTGTCTGCTCCATCCTACTACTGATGAATATTACTGTATTTCTCAGGTCTTTGAGGAATTCAACTTTTCTTGTCTCACTTTGTCAAAATCTTTGGTGATTTTATCTTTGAATTTGTTGAATTCTTGAGCCCACTTTTGAATTACTCCTTGAACTTCTAATTCCAATTTTACTTCAATTCTGTTAATCTTATTTGCTATCCAAATTCTGTACTCAATTTCTGACATCTCAGCTATTTGTATATGAATAGGATCTTCTGTTGCATCTCCTTTGGCATGCCTTCTGGGAGTTGATCTACTCTGGTTATTCATGTTGCCTGAGTTTTTCTGCTGATTCCACCCCATGTTTATTTTACACCACTTGTTTAGAGAGGCTGGTAAGGTGGAATTAATTTGAGGGTTCCTGGAGATGTAATTAATCAGCCCTTTACTAGAGTGCTGGGACTGGTGACTGTGGCTTTTCCCCTATGGCTTTACCAAGGTCCCATTCAGTACTACAGCCTGAGACTCTGGGGACCTGCTTGATATGATGGGGCTAGGTGGGTCTGTCTTGTATTTAGCTAGACTCCAACCAATTCTAGTGGATCAGTGACTTTGGGTTGAAATCTCAGCTGTGGAGGAATATAAGAAATTAAGACACCCTGCCCCCTCACTGGCAATAACTGGGAGAGAATCAGACCCTCCCTCTACAACACAACCAGGGTATAACCTTGGGGAAGTCCCCGGGTGATGGCCCAGATCAAGAGTTCCAAACCAATTGTCCTGGTCAGCACAAACACAGATCAAGTGGGAGAGTTCTCCAGCAACTGGACAGCAGAAGTCCACTGGCAGCTCAAGTGTGACTCGCTCTGGTGGTCTGAGGAGTCAGAAAGGCTCACCAAGCAAAGGCCCAGGGGGGCTGGGTCACTTTTCCCAGTTTACATCACTGTCACCCCCGGTCACTGGTTACCCCACAGGGCTGCAGCTGAGCTTTCTCTAATACCCAAGTATACCAGGGATTTGCACCTAAGTCAAAGAGGAGACAATGCCTCCCTGACTGGGCCATCTCACTGTGTAACCTGCAGGTGGAACTAGTTCAGGCCTGATTCCTTCCGGTGATCACTGGAAATTGGGGAGTGTTCTACCTGCATCTATGCCCAGCCAGGGATTACTGTGGAGGAGTGTGGTTCTCTCCCTTAGTGACCACACCTCTGCCTTGGCCACACTCCACCTCTGGAACCCTTGCAGGTCAGGTTGGATTCCCCCGACATTCTGTAGGATTGGGGAAGTTTCTCTCCCAAATTTGACCCCAGTGGGAGGGACCGTGGAGCCGCGGCCACTTTTGGGGGTGGTGCTGCTGGTCTGGGATACTGCTGTATATAGGTCACAGGAGCCAGGCAGGGAGCTGGAGGGGTCAGAGGGTGGAGCCGCTGACCCATAGCCTCAGGCTTCAGGAGCTGGGTGTGGAGCCAGAGGGCAGAGCTGCCTACTGCTGGTGGAGGGCTACGAGTCACAGGAGCCAGGAGGGGAGCCAAGATGCTTGGCAGGCCACTGACTACAGGGCCGGGCAGGGAGCTGGGGAGCTATGCTCTGCAGGCAGCAGAAGCAAGTGGGATACTGGTGGTGCTCCCCCAGCTGTCCCTGGTGGGTGGTGGCATGGGTCTGTGGTATGCTCTTTCTAACACAGGGCAAGTCTCTCTCTCCTTATGATTCCCAGCCTCTATTAAAGTTATAGTTTCAGTGTAACTGCCCTATAATTTATGAGATGCCCTGCCCTAGTAACAATCTGTCAGACACTCTGCATTTTGCAGGGGGTAGTCTTCCAGACTACCAGGAGAGGGGGAGGGGTGGATTGGGCGTTTAGGAAGGTAGGGAGAATATTAGATTGACTTTTGGCCCATGCCAGAGACTGCATGGGCTTGCAGCCATATCTCTCTGTGAAGGGAGTCCTGGCCCTCAGTCTTCTCTCCCCGTTGGTGAAACAAAAGGTCCTCTGTCCTCTACTCTCCTTAAGTTGCTCTCATGGGTGGGGAGGGGAAGGATTCTCATCCTCTGTGGGATGGGTTTTGTACCTGAAATTTGTTTTCTTGGAGTTCCGTCTTGCCTCAGCAGGAGTGATGTGGACCTATCGATCCTTTCTCAGCTCAGCTCCTGATCTTCCACTTTTTTGGGTTGTTTCTGGCCATTCTTTCTCCCTCTGGATGGGAGCCTCTGCTGAAAGCTGGCTTCAGTCGGCCATCTTACCTCTCCCTGCCTCTAACTTTTTTTTGAATGTCATTTTAAGTTGGATTTCTTGCCCCTTGGACAGAAATCTTGTCCTACTTTCTATTCTTCCTCTCCCCACCCCACATTTCCTTTTTTGTCTTATTTTGCCCTCTCCACTTCTGCTGTTCTTATTTGTTTCCCCTTCTACTCAACTTCCAAGCGCTCTGGTAGCACAGTACAACGTGTCTTTCTGAGCCAAAATGAATGAATGGGCACTGGTGTCATTAAACAGCTTTTAGGTGAAGACATGCAGGAGGTTGATCCTGGGCAGTGCTACTGCTCGTGCAAAAGAGCATCACAGGTTGCAAAATCAAGCTTCATTTTCAAAGCTCCTTTTGAAAGCCAATTTTCCAGGCACAGAGAGGTATGGATTGAAGAGCCCCATGAGCTTTGGGGACTAATTTTATTTTTGCCAGTTCACCAAGGTTTAATATTTAGACTGAAGCTGGTGTTTTCTCCAGTTCTATGATGCTTCAGAAACTGAATTGTATATGATCTCAAAGCCTGCAGTTATGAGTGAATGGACTCCAGCACCATTCCTGGCATTTGTGCAGTAAATGTTCTGCTGGAAAAACAAATAAGAAAAGCTTAGTTCATAATTTCTCCTGCCCTCTCACAGCAGAAAACCTCTAATGGAGCCCACGGATGCTGAATCCTGGGCCTCTGCTGGGCAAATCACATCTGCTTTTCTTATTCCCTAAAGGAGAAGGAAAGGAAGACCTTTGACCCTTATTTTGGTGACATATCTAAGCACATATTGATGGACTTATTCCTAAACAAGACACCATTGCACTCCACTCAGCAAGCAGAGGGAGAAGGGTGTTCTTTTATATGAAGATCAATCATGGAGGTCACAGCTTCAGTCAGAGTAATTAGAACATGATAAAATTTTTATGAAATACAAATTTGGACATCACACCCCAGAAGAACCTGCGTATGGGCCAGGAAGCCTGGAAGTGGTTTCCATGGTAACGCCGCTTTGCTAATAATGCTGACTAACCGCTGGCCATTGGGAACTGGAGGCGAGCTCTTCCCAGCCAAACCTACTTGCCTGGCTGAAATCTCCTCTTTTTGCCTTGCCTCTCAATAGGTCCTTTTAAAGGGCCCCAATGTGCCTTTGAAAATACTCTATCAGTGAATGGCACCTGGCACTGTAATGCCCCAGAGTCAGCTATATCAGGTTGGCTTTTCTATGAAAGAAGCTGGCATGGTGGCTTGAAAGGATCCACAAAGTGTTTCTTGGTCCCACTCACCATCAGCATCAGGGCCTGGTGGTGTCCTAAACTCCCACATTGGTTGAGCACCAGGAACCCACTTCCAACTTTTGTAGGGCCCCAAAGAGAGAGAGTCAATGCAGGTCCCACATATGGAAATGCTTGGTAGTTACGAACCAGGCTGACTAGTAAATGAAATGTGTGCTCTGCCCTCACCTTGCCACTATACCCTCACAACCACCTAGACAGCGCAGTTTGAATGGAAAACACTTTGGCAGGACAGGGGGAGACAGCCTCCTTGCCCTCCTGTGCACTACCCACATTTCCAGGTCCTCTCTTGGAGGTCGGCTTCAAGGTCAAGGCCTTGCTGGTCTGGAGACAAACCTGGGTGCACTTTGCAGAGGATTCGGGGGTCCAGGTGTCTGACTATGGTTTAGCCTTGGTGGACATTCTATTTGTCTGTTTGCATGACAAAATGCAACAGACTACGTGGCTTAAATAGCAGATGTTTATTTTCTTACACTTCTGGAGAATAAAAGTCCAAGATCAGCTCTGCGCCTGTGGCTCAACGGGCTAAGGCACAGCCACGTACACTTGAGCTGGCAGTTTCGAATCCAGCCCGGGCCCGCCAAACAAAAATGACGGCTGCAACCAAAAAATGGCTGGGCGTTGTGGTGGGCGCCTGTAGTCCCAGCTACTTGGGAGGTGGAGGCAGGAGACTCACTTGAGCCCAGGAATTGGAGGTTGCTGTGAGCTGAGATACCACAGCACTCTGTCCAGGGTGACGTGACAGCTTGAGGCTCTGTCTCAAAAAAAAAAAAAAGAAAAAGAAAAAACTTTTGTAGCACAGTGGTTACGACGCCAGCTACATACACTGAGGGTGATGGGTGCGAGCCCAGCCCGGGCCAGCTAAACAAC
>CAUYON010020115.1:0-18683 GCA_963573935.1 Arctocebus calabarensis
TGAAAATAATTGGTACCTGTGGAGAATTGAAAAGTACCTGGGGCGGCGCCTGTGGCTCAGTGAGTAGGGCACCAGCCCCCTATGCCAGAGGTGGCGGGTTCAAACCCAGCCCCAGCCAAAAACTACAAAAAAAAAAAAAAAGAAAAGTACCATAGAATTATTTCTATGTATTTCATATTTTGTGTTGTCATGTTAACTTTAATTCTCTAATCGTTAATGGTATACAATGGATATTTGTATATTGACCTTTAATCCTAAAAAAAAAAAAAAGTACCGTGGAAGTAAAACTGAAGTGTGGAGACCAAGCTGAATGAATGTTTCAGTAGTACTGGAGAGAACAGAAATGGTCTCTTGACTGCTCAACACTTTATGGAATACCATGTCCTAGAAGATATTTTCATGTTTGTGCATATGATCAGTGCAATGACATTTTAATGATTTCAAGTGTACTTTTGAGTTTTGAAAATAGGAATGAATAAGTTCCCAGTTTTCCAAATAATAACCAGGATGCAGATAGACTCACTACATGGACCAAATTATCTTAGTCAAAGATGTTGCTCGATCTGGCATCCAGATTTAGCTGGTTCTACTAAAGTCCCAGTTTATTAAAGGTAACAAACTTTTCTGTTCTGTTTATTTTAAATCCTTGTTAGTTTTAAACTCCCAGATTTAACGCAACTAGAAGCACTGTAGGCTAGTTTTTATAGTATTTATTGTGAACAGAATACTATTTTTTAAAAAGATATTTTCCATATAAATATATCTATGCCTGAAATTTGAGGATCCTATCATTTATGTATATTTATAAAGTATGTTAAAGAGCAGGGAAGAGTAGAAAACAAACTCAAGCAGAAAAATAAATGTAGAATTACAATAATTGTGCTGTTAATGAATTCCTTGGGTAGACTCTGTTCTAAGTCAACAAAGCTTCAGGAGAGTGACAAGTTTTAGTTTTTCCCTGAGAAGAAAAGTCTTGTCATTATAGGTGCTTAGACAGAAATTCTAACTATAAAATCCCTCTTGGAGCATAGTGTAACCAGACATGACCATTTTTGCATACCTCTTCAGTCTTCAAATATTTTTGCCCAGTATGAAATGAAAGTACTTTTTAGAAATAGTTGCATCCTTATCTTCCATCTTGCAACCACATGCCACATGCAAATACAGGAAACTATTGGTATCAACCAAAAAATCCCCCACAGGGCTCAGGAAAGTGGTGTTTGGTTGACTGGAGAGAAAGAATGAGTGACGCAGAAGAGGACTTTAGAAAACAGCCCTTTGGGTCACTCAGCTGATCTCAGGATGCTGATCTCAACCATGTTTAAAAATGACTTCACTTGAGTGAACTCAAAGAAATGAAGGGCGTGTGAGTTAGCAAATGCACATCTTTGTTAACTGAGGATCAACTACAGAAGGACAACCAATGTCCTTACTTCAGAGAGGTCAATGTGTAGCTTCTGAATTTTGCCCCAATTAGGTCAGTGCAGCTCATACATGGCACTGTGCTATAGGGTCGGGCTGATGACTCATACACCATTCTGCTGCTGTTAACAGAGTTGGCTGTAAGGGCTCTGACAGATACTCTAGAAAATACACCCAGTGCTTGAGCCAGGGTGTCTGATGAAAACAGCATGCGGCATCTTTACTGTCCCTTGCACTACCACATTCATTATTAAATTTCTCTGTCCCAAATTGGACCTGTTGAAAGAGGTTTTGATCAGTTCCAGCCTTTTTTACCACTCCTCAAACTGATGATTCTTTTCTATAAAAATATTCAGTCTGCTTTTTGCTGTCAATTCTGAATTTAATTTGCTCTGGGTTTTGGCCTCTAGATCTCAATTGTTTGGAGCACAATTGTAGAATTTAACTCTTAAATAGTTGGGTTAGGGGTCTAAATCATCTGAAATGGATCCTTAAGACTACGAGATTAAAGTTTTGTGTTTGCACAAAAGTAGATGAAAGGAAAAGAGATGGAGATGTGGAACTCTTTAGGCCGAAGCTATCACGACATGATAGTTCACAGGGGCAAACTGTGTGGAGGAGAACTGAGAGGCGAACATCTGGGGACTGAGTGGGCTTTCCAGAAAGGCTACTAGTTGGACATGCCCAACAGTTAAGAGAACTACCTGGATTTAAAGTTAAAATACACCAAGGCTATACACAGAAGCTTTAAAAGAGTTGTTTTTTGGTGAACCTGGGGTGAAATGCTCGTGATGACAGGGCAGAGCATCTCATAATTTAGTGTCCAGATGATAAGAATATTGAAGCTGCTGGCCAGCCGTGGTGGCTCACACCTGTCATCCTAGGACTCTGGGAGGCCAAGGCAGGAGGATTGATTGAGCTTAGGAGTTTGAGACAAGCCAGAGCAAGAGAGAGACTCCTGTCTTTACTAAAAATAGAAAAACTAGCCAGGTATCATGGCAGGTGCCTATAGTCCCAGCTTCTTGGGAGAATGAGGCAAGAGGAGTGCTGGGGAGCTCGAGAGTTTGAGGTTGCTGTGAGCTGTGACACCACGGGCACTCTACCCAGGGAGACAGAGTGAGACTCTGCCAAAAAAAGAAGAAAGAAAGAAAAAGAAGAAGAAGAAGAATACTAAAGCAGTTGTGTTTGGTAAACCTTTCATTTTAAAGCTTTTGAACTTAGAGACCTATGAGAGCTTTGCAGATCAAATGGCAGAGAAGTCCCCTGGAATTATCAGATAGGGCGTTTAAAATCACCATGATTAATATGCTAAGGGCTCTGATAGGTACAGGAAACAACATGCAAGACAATGGGCAATTGTCTGTTCCAGCTGCTATAACAAAACAGCTTAGGCTGGGAAATTTATAAAGAATAGTTCAATGCTCACAGTTCTGGAGACTGGGAAGGCAATGATTAAGGCACCAGCAGATTTGGTGTGTGGGAAGGGCTTACTCTCTGCTTCTAGGATGTTGCCTTCCAGCTACGTCCTCTCAAGGCAGATGGGAGCAAGGCTGCTCTCTTTTCCTCTATTACAAGGGCATTAATCCCATTTATGAGGGCTAGTCACTTTCCCAAAAGCTCTTAATAGTATAATATTGAGTACTAGATAAGAACATGTAAGTTTTGGGGGAATATTGGCATTCCAAACATAGTGTAAGCAGAGATGAAAATCCTAAGAAAGAACTAGAAAGAAATATTAGGGGGCAGCTCCTGTGGCTCATTGAGTAGGGCGCTGGCCCCATATACCAAATGTGGCGGGTTCAAACCCAGCCTCAGCCAAACTGCAAAACAGAAAAATAGCTGGGCGTTGTGGCGGGCGCCTGTAGTCCCAGCTACTGGGGAGGCTGAGGCAAGAGAATCACCTAAGCCCAGGAGTTGGAGGTTGCTGTGAGCTGTGTGATGCCACAGCACTCTCCCGAGGGCAATAAAGTGAGACTTTGTCTCTACAAAAAATAAAAAAAAAAAAGAAATATTAGAGATAAAAACACTGTAACACAAATGAAGAATGCTCTTGAAGGACTTATTGGTGCAGTGGACATGGCTGAAGAAAGAATCTGTGAGCTTGGGGATACAATAGAAACCTCCAAAACTGAAAAACAAAACAGAATGTCCACGAACTAGAGGACAACCACAAACATTGTAATATACACATCATGGGAATACCAGAAGGTGAAGAAGACAGAAAGGAACTGAAGAAATATTTGAAATAATAGTGACAGATAATTTCCCACAAATTAATGTCAGACACCAAACCATAGATTCAGGAAAGTCATAGACAACTAAATGAGATAAGTGCAAAAGCAAAACAAGACAAAAGCAAAAACAAAACCCCCAAACAAACAAAACTACACCTAAGCATATTATTTTCAAATTCCAGAAAATCAAAGGTGAAGACTTTTTACAAAGAAATATTCAAGAAGCCAGAGGAAAGAAAACCTTATCTATAGAGGACCAAAGATAAGAATCATACCTGACTTTTTCTCGGAAACTATGCAAGCAACAATAGAGTAAAATACTTCAGTGTTGAAAGAAAAAAAATAACCTAGAATTATGTGCCTTGTGAAATTATTCTTCAGAAGTGAAGAAGAAATAAAGACCTCAGACAAAAGGGTATTTGTCGCCAGGAGACATGCCTCACAAGAAATGTTAAAGGAAGTTCTTTAGAAAGAAGGAAAACAGCTGGCTGCAGTGTCTCCTGGCTATTATAAATCCTTGAGAGGCTGAGGCAGTAGGGTTGCTTGAGGCTAGGAGTTCGAGATCAGCCTGAGAAAGAGCAAGACCTGGCTCTACAAAACATAGAAAAAATTGTCTGGATGTGGTGGCATGCACCTGTAGTCCCAGCTACTTGGGCGGCTGAGATAGGAGGATTGCTTGAGTTCAGGAGTTCTGGGCTATAGTGCACTATGCTGATCGGGTGTCCGCACTAAGTTCAGCATCAGTATGGTAACCTTCTGGGAGTAGGGGCCCAGGTTGTCAAAGGAAGGGTGAATCTGCCCAGGTTGGAAACAGAGCAGGTCAAAATTCCCATGCTGATCAGTAGTGGGAATGCACCTGTGAATAGCCACTACTATCCAGCCTGGGCAACATAGTGAGACGCCGTCTCAAAAAATACATAAAAAGTAAAAAAATAAAGGTCCTAATTAAAGATTCTCTGTAGCCTCTAAAATAATGTTCATAAACCATGTATTCTAAATCTGAAAACCTAAAATAAAGTTAGGATTATTATTTATTCAATTTCCGTGTTAAGTCTAACCAAATTTTTAACAGTTGGAACTTTCTCTGTCTTTGTTTCTGGGATTCCTGAAGAGTGAATGTAGTACATAGTACTGTGAACACAAAGGGTAATTCAAGCCGGCCTTGAAGATGATTTGGTGGTGAATATATTTAAGGAAATAATATCCAGATAAATTGGGGGGGCTGGGGTTGAGGGGGCACTGATTGCAATAAATAACATCTATTTCCTTCAAGCTCCAAATCTTTCTTATATACATTTGTTCATTTTAAATGTAAATATTTTTGCATATTTTAATTTAGCTTAATTATTGCTCCCATGTAGAATAACAATGTTTTCTTATGAGTGTTTTGGGTGTAGGCAGGAGAATATGGCTCAAGTGCTTCTAGGTTTTCTTAAATGTTAGATGGGAAGACAAAGAGGGCCCCAAGTATGATTTTCTGTGGTGTGAGAGATTTGTTTCAGTTTTATTTAGAGAGCACAGTGTTGGATCTGAGTTACTGGGCGAGGTGGTTCTGCCTGTACCGCTTACCCTTTGTGATCCTGGACAAGTTACTTCACCATCGTCAATGTCTGTTTTGTACGTGAATCAATTCCCACTATGCTGTGTACATAACGCATACTGAGTATAGCTAGATGCTGGCTATTTGATTTTTTCCTGTATGTTTTCATCTCATCTGTATGTTTAATCTCAGGAGTGACTCTAGATAGCAGCTCAACTGGGATGCTAAATGAAACTTATTTTAGGGGAAAGGATTGACATTAATCTCTTGAGACAAGAATGTCCATTTCAGTTTTGTCCATGTTACTCTTTATTCCTTTAACTGCAACATTAGAATTGTTACATTGGCAATGTCAAACAAAGAGAAAGAATTAATTTCACATTGAAATGAAGACGTCTCAACTCACTCTGTAGCAACACAGTTGTCTTAAATCTTTCTAAATAATGCCCATTGCAGTACTTCCCTTGTTTCCTGATTTCAGGTCATGGAGTCCTCTCTTTTGAAAAGGATGGAACAAGTAAAAAAGCGTTTCACGGGAGGCTCTAACTGCTGTGTGCTCAGTGGCAGCACCGCCGAGCTAAGGGAGGATCTCGACCAAGCCAAGACCCAAATCGGGATGACAGAATCCCTCCTAAAAGCCCTGTCTCCTTCTGACAGCCTGGAGATCTTCACCAAACTAGAGGTGCTACTAACTGCTTGTCATTGTGTCCAGATTTATTTTCACAATTATTTTCAATGGTCTTGACCTCTTGAATTTAATACATATAAAAGAAAAGGAAAGTTTGAGAAAAAAAAAAAACTCAGAAAAACAGATTAGGTCTATTTAGTATTTTCACCTTTGAATTGCTCTGTGGACAATAATAATTATTTGATATTACATTATAATTATACATTTGCCAGCTGAGAGAAAGCAAATCTACTTAAGAGAAAAATCATCTAGATTTCTACAAAATGACTGAGATCTAATATGCTTTGTGTAAACTGAGCCTCTTTTAACATTTAATGGTGGTTGTTTGCTTGTATATTTAGGAGATACAACAGCAAATTCTACAGCAAAAGCATAGTATGATTTTACTTGAGAATCAAATAGGTTGTCTGACTCCTGAACTCTCCGAATTAAAAAAGCAGTATGAAAGTGTCAGTGCTTTATTTAACACCAAAAAAAGTGTTTTGCAAGATCACTTTTCTAAGTTATTGAGTGGTAAGTGCAATGTTTCTCTTTCTTTGTTTCTTTGTTTCTGGGATTCCTGAAGAGTGAATGTAGTACATAGTGCTGTGAGCACAAAGGGCAATTCAAGTCGGCCTTGACGATGATTTGCAGTGAATATATTTAAGGAAATAATATCCAGATAAATTTTTTTTGTGGGGGGGAGGGATTTGGGAGGGAGACACCGATCTATGCTTGACATAAAGGACATCTATTTCCTTCAAGCTCTAATTCTTTATTTCTTTCATGAAAATAAGTCACTAAGATTATAGTGTTTGAGCTGTGCACTGTGGTCAGTGAGTCTGGGGGCCCTGAGCAGTGTCTTTGGGTGTCTTAAATTCTTAGAAAGGAGGTTTGGTGTCGAAGATACACCCTAGTTACTTTCTATGTTTTAAATTGAGTGTTAAACTTTACTAGCACTTTATACAATGGCTTGTACTCAGGGCCCAGAAAGCAAGTTCTAAAATCTTGCTCTTGGATAAGGAATATGAAGTCTTTCTTGAATAAATAGAGCTGCTTCTTTTTTTTTTCTCTTCCTGCAGATCAATGCAAGAATTTTAATGATTGGTTCAGCAACATAAAAATGAACCTTAAGGAGTGTTTTGAATCAGCAGAAACAAAAAAGAGTGTGGAACAGAAGCTACAAAAACTTTCTGTAAGATACATGTATATATAAATTTGAATCAAGATATATCAAAACTAAAATATTGGTGTCATAGAATTGTATTTAAGTAGATAGGATGATAATTACTTTGACTTACTAATTACTGAAAGGTAATATTCCCAAATAACTTGGCTTTCCCCCAATCATTTTGAAACTGCATTTACTGGGGAAGTGTGAAAGTGGCTTCCACATGCCTACCTCTACACCCATTCTAAGGTGCTGTTTAATTTAGTGTTTACAGGTGAATTCATTGGTGTTAAAACTATATTAGATAAAAAATACTTTACCTAATTCAGACTTTAAAATCCCCTTATTTTCTTATATGAGGCATCTTGACTCTTTATACATTTTCCCACGTATATTTATTTTAAAAGCTACAGTTGAACTTTAATACTCTGCTCCGTGAAGGGTAGCTTGAAATAAAAGGCAGTATACTGAGGGCATTTAAAATGCCTCTGGTTGGCTCAGTGCCTGTAGCTCAGCAGCTAGGGTGCCGGCCACATATACTGGAATTGGCGGGTTTGAACCCAGCCCCGGCCTACCAAACAACTATGACACCTACAATAAGAAAATAGCTGGGCGTTGTGGCGGGTGCCTGTAGTCCCAGCTACTTGGGAGGCTGAGGCAGGAGACTCGCTTGAGCCCAGGAATTGGAGGTTGCTGCGAGCTGTGATACCATGGCACTCTACTGAGGGAGGCATAGTAAGAATCTGTCTCAAAAAAAAAAAAGCCTCTGGTGCTCCTAAATCTTGATCACTTTAGAGTAGATTAGCTAACACTTTAGTCTTTTAATGTTTCTAAACTTATGGGTGGCACTAAATGATCCTTGTTTAATTTCTTACTGGGATGGTACCATTCTTTACTGATAGAATCACTTTTCTTTTTGAAATTTGAAATCCCTTTAATTTCCCCCATTGCCTGGGGCTCAGCATTTGACACTCAAACCTTGAAACACAAACATGCATTGATATATGTATAGTTCTGATTCGGACAAAGTTAAATAGATAATAATCTGTTTAGTTTTATGTATTAATCACCAGAAAGGAGAAAGTGTTTGAGTGGAGCCTGGGAGGGAAGACACAGCTTCCTGTTCTTACGCCTACTGACCTTCACACCACATTATTATTATTATTATTATTATTTTTGGCCAGGGCTGGGTTTAAACCCGCCACCTCTGGCATATGGGGCCGATGCCCTACTCCTTGAGCCACAGGCGCCACCCTTCACACCACATTATTTTGTTTGATATCATTTTTAGGAAGTCAGAAGTAAATGCCAATGTATACACACATTGTAGAACTACTGTAAATTGTCTGTCCTTAGAAGTAGCTGCATCTTCACAGCCCTTCTTTTGTATAGGATGTCAAGAAGGCGATGTGTCTGTGTACTCATTTGGAAAAGTGTTGTTGGGTGGTAGACACCGTACTCAGACTTGCCAGGAGGCCCTAACTGACCTTTTGTCTTTTTTTAGGATTTCTTGACCCTTGAAGGAAGAAGAAGTAAAATCCAGCAGGTGGATACCTTACTGAATCACGTGAAAAAGCTTCTGCCCAAAACACACGTTAAGGAGCTGACCAGTTGGCTTACAGGTCAAGAATTGGAATTAGAAAACATGGAGTCCATATGCCAGTCACGCGCAAAAGAGCTTGAGGGCTGTTTGCAGCAGCTATTGAGGTAGGGAATAGAGGTGACATCTAAGGTTATTACATGTTATATTTCTTTATTTGTGCTCTGTTTCCTCAGTACTGAGAGTACTAGGATACATACAGCACACAAATTTCACAGTTTGGTACTAGGAATATGAAAGTTCATAAAAAGATAGTCCAAAAATGTTTTCTCCTCTCTTCTCCTCATCCTCTTCCCTTTCCCCCTTCCCTTTCCTCCTTCCCTTTCCCTCTTCCCTTTGTCCCTTCTCTTTCCCCTTTCCCTTTCCTTTTATTCTTTCTTTTCTTTCTCTGTCAACCAGGTAAAGTGCTGTGACATGATCATAGTTCACAGCAACCTCAAACCCCTGGGCTCAAACAATCCTCCTTCCTCAGCCTCCCAAGTAGCAGGGACTGTAGGCATGCACCACTCCTGGCTCACTTTTTCTTTTTAGTTTTAGTAGAGATGGGGCCTTAGTCTTGCTTGGGCTGCTCTCCTAGAATGTTAGGGTCACGGGTGTGAGCCTCCTCTGTAACTGGCTGTTGCCTGTTCTTTATGATGCATTTGTGTGGTTCATTGCTTTAATACTGTAGAATCCCACTAGAATACAGGCTAAGTTAAATTTTCTTTAAAAAAATAACAAGCACATATAGTAAAAACTTGGCAGACTTACAAGACTTGTGCCATTCTTCTCTTCAACATAAACACTTTTTCCTTAGTTTATGTTCTCTTATGTGTAATGTCCTTTTAGACTCCAGGATGACCACAGAAACCTGAGTAAGTGGTTGACTAATCAAGAAGAGAAATGGAAAGAAATGGAAGAATCGGTAGAGAAAACTGAGTTATTTTGCCAAGCGTTACCTAGAAAGAGGTATAACTTATTTTAAACGCATCATCCTGGGATGTGTTTTCTTTCATGGTGTCCTTACGCCTATAAACTTTCAATGACATTTGGTATTTACAGGGAACAATTTGAATCTATGGCCCAGTTGAACAATTCCTTGAAGGAATATGGGCTCATCGATGAAGAAGTAATAATGGAATCAATACATTTGGTCGATAGATACCATACATTCCTGAGAAAATTAGAAGAAATTGAGGAAGAGGATAAGTTACCACCTGCTGAGGACCAGAGTTTGCATGATCTTGCAGATGATATAATTCACTGGATAAAAGAGATTAAAGAGTCCCTTATGGTTTTGAATTCATCTGAAGGCAAAATGCCACTTGAGGAAAGAATCCAAAAAATAAAGGTATAACCGTGGAAACTTAAATTTCAGATGTCAAACTCTTATTTTGAAAACTGCAAAGATTTGTTTCTTAGTGGGAAATGGGATCACTGTGGAATGGTGGAAGAACTTCAGATCATGGAGCTTACCATCGAGAAAGTTTTAATGTCTAGTCTCTCCCTGAGGGGACAATGAATGCCTGGTTATTATCCATCTTCACTGAATGTAGAAGAATGGAAATAATGACAACAAGTCAGAGATGCAGTAGCTGGGAGTTTGCTAGGGTATAAAAAGAGTATATGTCAGTATAGCAGAAAATATGAGCAATGTCAAGGGCAAGGTTTCAGAGAAGTTCATCTTCAGAGTGAATATGTACAGCTCATAAGAGGTTATTAGATACTGAATGTAGAAGGCAAGGAAGTCCCAAGCCCCCTTGAGTTCATTTTTATTATAAGGGAAGAGTCAGTAAATATCTAAATAATTAAATTTGTTTTTTAAAATTAAATTGTTTAATTACAATAAATTAAAAAATGTAATTAGTGGTTAAAAATATAGGCGACAGAAGCATATGTACTCTAGGAGAACTGAAGCCACATTAATTAAAGTGTTGCTAGAGGAATAAATGGTCCAGAATAGTAAGCTGGAAGGGGTGGTGAGACTTAGCAAATAATTGGAATCATTTGGGATTATATCCACAAATTTTCCTAGAGAAAGTAAGTCTGGAACAGTGTTTCCAGAAACGGAATGAAGGGAACCTGATTGTCAGATCAAAGGCAGGAAACAGAAGAACAGAGAATAAGCATTAATTATGTTGTAGGGTAGAGAGGAGGGTTGGCATGAGGGTCACTGCATTTTTCTGTAGGAAGCTATGAGTCTGTTCTTACATTATAAAAATATCTTAAGATTTTTTTTTTTTTTTGAGAGACAGGGTCTTGCGGTGGTGCCCAGGCTAGGGTGCAGAGATGATACAGCTCACAGCAACCTCAAACTTGTAGGCTCAAATGATCCTCCTTCCTCGGCCTTTCAAGTAACTTGGGCTACAGCACCAACCCTAATGCCTGGCTGATGTTTCTATTTTTTGTAGAGATGAGGTCTAACTCTTGCTCAGGCTGGTCTTGAACTCCTGAGCTCAAGCAATCCACCTGCCTCCCAAAGGACTAGGATTATAGGCGAGAACCACTGCAACTGGCTATCTTTAAAGTTCTTATTGTAACTATTCCACCTATAAATAATAGAATGGATAGGAAGTAGGGTTTGGGGGAGACGTATATAAAAAAGAAGGTAGTTGAAAATCAAGAGGAGGGCAGGACTTCAGTCAGCTCAAACTGGCAAATGTTTATCGAGAACTAACCCTGTATATTGAGGAGAGGGAGACCTTGGTCTTTGGGGCATATATAAAAATGAGTTACTTTGAAATATGTTCTGCACTTAAAACCCCAAGATAAATCTTACAAATGAAGAGATATCATGTAATATCCCTAAAGTAATGTGAATGCAATTTTAAGATCTTTTTTGTTTAATTCAGGAAATCATTTTACTAAAGCCTGTAGGGGACGCCAAGATAGAGACCATCATGCAGCAGGCTGACAGCAGCGAGTCCCCGCTGGCTCAGAAGACCCTTACTGACATCAGCAACCAGTGGGACAACATGCTGCATTTAGCCAACACGTACCTAAGGTAAAGGCCAGGCCGGCACCACTTCCATCAGGGCTTCTTGCACAGTGAAGCCATAACAAGTATGTTTTGTCTGCCTCCTGGGTTTGGATTGATATCTGTTGGAGACCACGTGAGCAAGGTCAGGGGCATCTGTAGTGTCAGAGGCAGAAACCAGGAGTAAGAGTTCTTCAGATCAGATAAGAAACAATCAGCTCTGTCACAATTCTGTGCCACTGTTTACTGTGTCCGGTCCATCAGCCCCTGGGGTTCCCAGTGATAAATTAACATTGTCATTCTGCTTCTGTACCAAACGCCCTCACCGCCAGACAGCCTCTGCATCTGTGTGATATCACTACAGAGTAATTAAGACTTTAAACACTTATTTTAAGAGGTTCTTACATGTGTAATCATTATAAATGTTTGCTGAATCCAATGGGCATAATTTTGGTGAAAGTTTTTAATTCATATCGCATCTAAATAGGTATATGTAATGTTTGGAAATGTGAATTTTATCTTTTTCTGGGGAGGCTATCAGGCTGAAACTAAATTTAGGCAATAGTAAGCATAAAGTAGTTATTTGGTTAACATACAGAATTTTTTTTTAATGAAAAAGTAAAATATAGGTTAATATAATTATATATTAGATATAATTAAAAACTATTGAGACTAACTTGAAATCTAAATTATTAAATATTCTCTGGTCCAATTGTAAAGAGAAAAACATTTTTTAGTATTACCCAAATAATTTCTATCTTGATTTTTGAGCTAAACATAATGCTACTTAGAATGTTGTTATGCTAAAAGAATCTCAGAGAATAATGTATATTAGTGTTCTTTTAATGCTGTTTATTATGATGTATGTTGCATTATAATATGTAAGATGCCACTTTGTTTTGCTAAATGTCATTTTGTTTATGAAATATTTTGTGACATTTAGCCATCAAGAAAAGCTTCTATTAGAAGGAGAGAAGTATTTGCAAAGTAAGGAGGATTTAAGACTGATGCTCACAGAACTAAAGAAGAAACAGGAATCGGGGTTTGCTGTGCAGCATGGTCTGCAGGAGAAGCAAGCTCAGTTAAAAATTTATACGAAATTTCTCAAGAAAGCACAAGATTTGACATCCTTGCTAAGGGAGTTAAAATCTCAAGGAAATTATCTTTTGGAATGTACTAAAAATCCCAAATTCAGTGAAGAGCCTTGGCTGGAAATAAAGCATCTTCATGAAAGTCTTCTTCAACAACTGCAGGTGAAGTGGTCAAAGTACACATCTAAATGATTGCTGTAATTATGCATAACTGCACAAGACTTGTGTATGGAACTATTTTGTTAGTGTTGTTCTTTTGGTGTTATTTTCTCTCATCAGATTCCTATCCTTCAGGGGTAGGATGAGTTAAGATTTTTTAGGCATTGGTATGAAGGTGACAGCATCAAAGTCACCCAGCCATCCATCATCTATCTCTGGTAATAGTTTATATTCACCTTCTGATCAGTGACCATTCCCCCAGATCTTTCTGTGTGATCTTTAGTAAAAGAGTTAAAAATGTTAGCTTGTCATGAGGGAGTATGTTCTCTCAACAGAACTGTTTATCATTCTTTGCACACTGAAAGCCATATTCAATGTAAAGATTACCTGGGTTAAGAAATTCTCCTTATACAGCAGGAGTTGGGCAGGGGTTAGGCTAGACCTACTTGGCTGTAAATTACCTAGTGTAACAGTGGCTGCTTTTCTGCTCAGGTGTGGTCATTTTATTTGCTCATACCAAAGAGAGAACCTAAGGGTGGTTTTGCTTTTCTGATAGCATTACTTTTTCCTAACACACAAATTTGGAGTTTGATTCTAGGATAGGAATCTGGGATTAATTTGATTTCACGTGGTGTTATTTCCAAGTGTAGGTACTTGGTTTCAGTGAAAAGGATAGTGAAGGAAGCTGCTTTATCATAAATGTTTGTGATTTAATGATATAATGCAGCCACTTTGTTATGTAAATATCTTGACAAATATTCTTCATGGAGGAAATAGAGGCAGCAAAGCAAAGAAGAAATGTGTTTCCAGTAAGAGTCATTTGAGAGAGGGGAGAATAAAGTAGAGAGTTTGTAGTAAAATGTCCCAAACCTTAAAATATTTGCTTCAGAACTTTGGACAATTTATATTTCTATTTCAAGATAAAACTTGCAAACAAGAATTTATGAATCATTTAGTTGTCTTTCAAGTGAAAAAATCCAGAGAGAAGTACTTTGTAAATTACCAGTGGCTTTATTTTTAGGATTCTGTGCAGAAACTGGAAGGTCATGTTCAAGAACACCACTCATACCAAGTTTGTGTCACCGACCTGAACACCACCTTAGATGGTTTCTCCAAAGAACTTGTCAGTTTTTCTGATAAGGCTGTGGATCAAATAGCAGTTGAGGAAAAATTGCAGAAACTACAGGTATTAATGTCTAGATGTGATCGACATAAAAATAATTAATATTAATTACACCTTGACCAATCAGTGTTTTCTGTGAGAAATTCAAGTCCTATTCAGATCGCTTGGATAATTAAAGCTCTGGCCCATCAGAGCTTTAAAAAAAAAAAAAAAGGAACATTCTTCTTCAGTGGCCAAATCCATTTGTCATTTGAGTTGAGCAATACTCTGACTCATGGGCCCCCAGAGACAGTTGTACCCTTGACCGGCCCGTAGCTCCTGGATGTCTTTGTTTTAGAGACAACTGAGTGAGTCCAGGGGATACTGAGTGGTCAAAGGAGGCACCTTGCACAACAAGGTCTCGAGGACATGTTTTAATTTAGCATTCTTCATCATGTGGATAAAAGTTGTTTGATTTTTTTCCCCCTCACATTCATGGAATAAATCAGAGCTCTCCACAAATTTAGGGCTTCTAACATTCTCACTCTCACCCCTGCAACACCGAACCTTATCCAGTGAGGATCACTGTTGTTCACACAGCCCATATGGGCAGGCCTGAATGGTGTCCTTTAGAAGAAAACGGAATAAAGCATTTTTTGCTCCACTTCTTTCTGAGTTCCTTTACTGAAAAATTCAAGGGTGAATCTCATTGTGGTGGCATTACTGGTGTGAGCTTAGGGATCGTTCATCTCTTCCATTTAGGGATCTGGGGCTCAATAAGACTTCTCCACAGTAGCCTGACATTGAGATGCCGATGCCTCTTTTCTCAGATAATTTTAAAGATGTTTGGAATTGCTAGATTCAAATGATCCTTCTCACTTTGACCTCTGAAAGTGCTGGGATTACAGGCGTGAACCCCTGAGTTTTAAATGTTAGCTTTAGTCTCAGCGCCTGTGGCTCAAGTGGCTAAGGCGCCAGCCACATATACCTCAGCTGGCAGGTTCGAATCCAGCACGGGGCCTGCCAAACAACAATGATGCAATGATGGCTGCAACCAAAAAATAGCCTGGCCTTGTGGTGGGCTCCTATCATGCCAGCTACTTGCGAGGAGGAAGCAGAAGAATTGCTTGAGCCCAGAAGTTGGAGGTTGCTGTGAGCTGTGATTAAATAGCACTCTACACAGGGTGACAGCTTGAGGCTCTGTCTCAAATAAATAAATATATATTAGCTTTAGATTTATTAGTACATTCTAAATGATTCTTTGATTCCTTTTAATGCTTTTCACATAGTAGGCACTTACTATTTTGTGTTTCATTTGTACAAAAAGGCTATACTTGTACAAAATATGTATTACACAGATATCTATGGATTGCCTCCTAATGTTCCAAGAACTGTGCTATGAAAGATTCCTGTATTGTTGCAAATTTTCTAGTATCTTCTAGAATCTGTTTAAGAATTTGATCTAGGGTGCTATTATATGGGCTTAAATTTTGCCCAAAGTTTCTTCTATGTGATATGAGTTGATAAGTTTATTTTGCATTTCCCATTAGTGAAGCACAGTACTCTGTGATTTATAAAAGTTTCAATTAACTCTTGTGATAACTGGAGATTCTTTTTGTAACAATCTTTTCTCTACTCTTAGGAATTAGAGACTAGATTCCACCTATGTGATGGCACATTAAGAAAGATTTTTGCTTTAGCTGAATCCATCAAGCAGAATACATCTTCCTCGGGACAGAAGATTATTAAGGACGATATAAAATCACTTAAGTGTAAACAAAAAGATTTGAAAAAAAGGCTTGAATCTGCTAAGCAGGAGACAGAAAATTATCTCAATAGCATTCTCAAATCAAAATGCTCAACAGAAAAGAAAGAGAAGTTTACTCTGCCAGGCAGAGAGAAACAGACCACTTCTGATGTTCAGGAGTCTACTCAGGAATCAGGTGCAGTGGAAAAGTTGGATGATGGCTGGGAAATAAATAAGGTAAGTGCTCGTGATTGCACTCTCTAAGACGTGGAGTCTAAGAATGAAGAGGTATTCGGCTTTGAAAAGAGGGCTGTGAACTAAGCATTCTGATTTCATAATTAAATCCTCAATGTACTGGCTATTTATGAAGTCCACTTGTAAAAACAGCCCTTAGAAAACTGTCCAGGATTTCAGTGGTGAAATATTACTGTTCAGTCTGTTAAAATGTCAGTCACCAATTTAGCTTTATTATTCTCTCTCTGATGTGTAATCAGGTAGTTTCGTGGGTCAAGAGCGCAAAGGCAAATTAGAAAAGGCAAAAGAAAAGAAAAATGTACTTTTCTCATTTTCTCAGAAAATAATCCAAGAGCCCAGTTTTTTTTGATTGATTTATAGTGAAATCAGAGACTGTTAAAAGGACACTTTTATTTCTTTATATTTCTTTCTTTTCTTCCCACATTAACCCTCTGCTGCACATATACTTTTAAATGTTGTTAGATCATTTAGCATGAGGAGCCTTCTTTTCCTTGGGGAGAGGGAAGCATTTTGTCTTGTTTTGTTTTCATTGTAAACAACCAAATGGGTTTATTTTCTTGGGGCTCTTAAAATACTTTTCTCATATGGATTGAGTTGGAAAAGGCCCAGACAAAAAGCTATCCAGTGAACTCTATTTGAAGGGTGTCCTTGGCAGGCAGGCTGTCACTTTCCAGAGTCCAGTGGGAGAGAATGAAGGTTAAGATATTCACATGTGAGTTCCTGTCAGCTTTTCTGGAGTGAAGAGAACAGGCATTTCTATGGTCTTCCTAGAACAGAAATGCATGGAAGAGTAAATGAACCAGACAGAATTTTCTAGAAATGTGTAAAATACGTTTAAACGCCAACAGAGCATTCCACTGCTCATGGGAAAGTCTTCTTATAAATCCCACAGTGTTGGAGATTGCTAAGGAAATATATCTTTGGAGGTGACATTCTGAAGGTTCTATGTGTAAATAAACTTTCTTAATGATATTTAAATAACAATGGATAAAGTAAAAAAGGAAAAATACCTGATTTCTATGAGAGGTCTTACGAGAGAAGGCATAGTCCTAACACACAACTTTGCTTAAGGGAGTTAGTTGCCTAATAAATTTTAAACTAACTTGACAGAATGACTTGAGCTCAGGAGTTTGACTGAATTCCTAAATTCAATAGAATGTATTGAAAACTATATAAATATCAGCTCGGTGCCTGTGGCTTAGCGGGCTAAGGCGCCAGCCACATACACCTGAGCTGGCAGGTTCGAATCCAGCCCAGGCCCGCCAAACAATAATGGTGGCTGCAACCTAAAAAAAAAAAAGAAAACTATATGAAGATCATAATCCAATAATAAAAATGTTGCTTTAATTTATTAAGCTTTTATTTGTACCAGAATGATGGTTTATTGATAATTTATGATATTTCATTAAAACATATCTTTTTAATCGTCAAATGATTTTCATAAATCAGGATTAAGGAGTCTCCTAGAACCTGTTCTGGTTTAGGAGCTGTGCAAAAAGATAAAAGGTCTGGATTACAGATAACTAGATTTAATTCTCTAGCAACACTTTAAAAAAATTATTTTAGTAACATGAATATTTTACTGAATCTATGATTCTTATTTTCTTTACTGTAAGTACTGGCTGTGTTTACTTTTATGTAATATTAGACTTTATAACATTACATAACATTGGATTATGTAAAGCCAATAGCAGTTTTAAGGTTAAACAGCAGCTAGTGAAAGAGAACAAAGATATTTGTAGAGTAATAACATACAGGCATGATGTGACAAATGCTGTAACTTAGCTTAAACGACTTCAGCAAGGTCGCAGTCTAACGATTACATAGAATGGATAAAAGCACAATTTACAGAATTTAAATCTGATTAATCTAAACCTACGTGAGAATGAAAATAAGCACTTCAATCATTAACATTTATTGAGACCTGTTTTCTGCTAGAATGAGGAGATAGAGTTGTCACAGCTTAAAATGTAACACTAATTAAATATCTAATACTGACTTTACACATCTTTTTGACATTTAGAGGGACTTTTATCAGATTATTTTAAAAGTCCGGAAGAATTTTTACGAATTTTTTTTTTGAGACAGAGTATTAGTATGTTGCCCTCGGTAGAGTGTCCTGACTTCACAGCAGCCTCAAACTCTTAGGCTTAAGCGATTTTCTTGCCTTAGCCCCCCAAACAGGTGGGAATATAGGCTCCTGCCACAATATCCCTCTGTTTTTTTTGTTATAGTTGTCTGTGTCGTTTAGCGGGCCCCAGCCAGGTTCGAACCAACCGGCCCTGGTGTATGCAGCTGGCACCCTCACTACTGAGCTGCGGCCACCCAGTCAGGACATTTTTATTTTCTCTTACTTCATCTTGAATATACTTTATTAATCTTAGAATTTTCCATAAAGCATGATTGCAATTTTCAAAAAATGCTATTTTTAATGCATGGCCAAGAATTTCATTTAGATAAAATAAAAGTTTAGGGGATTTTTTTTGCAGTTTTTGGCCGGGGCTGGGTTTGAACCCACCACCTCCAGCCTATGGGGCCAGCACCCAACTCCTTTGTGCCACAGGCGCAGACTGGATATTTTTATTTATATCTGGATCTGTGGCTGCCCTGCCCTGCCCTGCCCTGCCCTCCCCACCCCACCTTTCTCCACTCTCTTTACCTTTCCTCCCATCCTCGCCCCTTCTCGTCTTTTTTTTTTTTTTTTTTTTTTTAGTGTCTCCACTGTAACCCCACCCGAAG
>CAUYON010020116.1:0-10226 GCA_963573935.1 Arctocebus calabarensis
TAAGCACATGGTGGCAAGTTCACAAACTGACTGTCCTGCAATGATAGCCCTGATGCTCATTCCAGTAAACAGTTCCAAACTGCTTTGAAGGTTGGACGAGGCACTGGAATTAGTGCCTACCTTCCCAAGGGAGCGCCTAGAAGGTAATCATAGTGATATTCAGCAATGAGGTACTTTTTCTTGGATGAGTTTGTGAACTTCATTGTCTGAGTTTTGTATGTGCACCAACTTGATCCTTTGGTTTGTAGTTTCTTGTCCACATTTCCCATTTCTGCAGTTCTGCTATGCAAATATCCTCTTGCCATCCGATAATATTCTTTCTAAAAGTGTGCCTACATCTCGTAGAAACTCATCCCCAAAACATTTTTTTTTAAAAAAACGAGAAGCACAAATCCTTCAGAGTGACATGGGTTCCTAACAGGCAGGCTTGGAGTCAGCTCTCTTGAAGTCCAGGCTGTAGGCAGTGGACTGGGGAGCCCTCTCCCCAGAACTGCATATGGAGGTCTGGGCAGGTAGGAACAGGTCGGGGAGACCTTCCTGCCTTCCTCACATCTGTAGGGAGGAAAAGGTTATATGTACAGACATTTATCTCTTGTCATATTTGGCTGGAAGACGTACTTCAGGACTGGTTTAGTAATTGTTGGCTCAGATGTTTCAGATAAGTTTAATGAGAAAAGACTTCTAGCCAAACTGTCTAACAAGTGCAGAGTTCTTTGATTAGTGATTAATTTTTTTTTTTTTTTGAGATAGAGCCTCAAGCTGTCACCCTGGATAGAGTGCTATGGCATCACAGCTCACAGCAACCTCCAATTCCTGGGCTCAAGTGAGTCTCCTGCCTCCGCCTCCCAAGTAGCTGGGACTATAGGTGCCTGCCACAACGCCCGGCCATTTCTTTGGTTGCAGCCGTGATTGTTGTTTGGCGGGCCTAGGCTGGATTCGAACCCGCCAGCTCAGGTGTACGTGGCTGGTGCCTTAGCCCGTTGAGCCACAGGTGCTGAGTAGATTAGTGATTCATTTTTAACAGTGTTACTGTGTTCTTTGTGAACAGTCTGGAGAATTCAGGTAGAAAGAAGGGAAATGGTGCAATTCTGCCGTCAAAAGGGTATTTCAGCCAATTTCTGTAAGTGGTAAATGGCTCAAAAGAAAGTTGTGTTGACCCTGGAAAACAATATGTGAAACAAATGTTGCAAACAAAACCAGGTCATGAAAAATAACTTCAGTCCCATGTAATTAATTCTTGTTCTACTGAATGTTGGGTTAGCAATCTTCAGGAATGCATCCATTTGTTAGAATTTCAGGAAATTCTTACCCAATCCAATAAGAAAATGTTAATGTTATCAAAACCCTGTTTTTCAGGTTTCTGAACTTGTCAATTGTTTTAATGAATCTCCTTGAGAAAGAAGCTATTTTGGACTATAGCTGATGCAATTGCTTGTAGAGAAGAACGAAGGTAAAATAATAGTTGTCTATGGCTGACTGAGATGTAAAATATGCCATGGTACAACATGTGATGAGAGTCTTTCATAATGACACAACTGACAGTTTGGTCATTTTAGTCAGTGGCATATACGATGAGCATAGGAATTGAAGTTGTGACTGACATATTAGAGTTTTAGAAACCTAATATAAATCCTGGAAGATGTATTCATAGCCTATCCATATAAATTTAACTCAAGGAAGGTTAAACAGCATTTCTCATTTGACAATGCTTCCCATATGATGGTAACATTCCATACAAGCTCCATATGATTCTCCTGGTCTTTCAAGGCCTTTGCCTTTTAATTTTCTTTTTTCTGAGTGCCTACAAGTTAGTTGGAGGTCAAGTCAACTTATCTTCAGAATTTGAAATTGGATTTGGGAAGTTTGTGAAATAACAAAGGTTTCCAACACTTGATATCAAAATAAGAAATGTTTAAAACACTCGATCAAAATAGGATCACAGTAAAATTGCCATTCATTGAGCCAAAGTGATAATTCAAGTGTTTCAAAGAGCACAACCCTCCACTCCTTGATAGAGAGGGGTCTCAGTTTCACGAACAACCAAAAGACTGATAAATCCAGCCTGAGAAAACAGAAGCTGCCTCTCCCTATTTCTTTTTGTTTGTTTGCAATTTCCTCACAAAGTAAATGAAGAGTCCCTGATCTCTCATTAATACTACATGAAAAGTTGTTCAAAAGAGACAATCAAAATGTCCCTTAATATCAGTATATTGATACTAACCCAAGTTTAAATAAAACCTTATAAACAGATTCATTCAACCTCAATCAGTTATGACCATGATCTGTTTTATAACTGTTTCCGATTTTTCTCATTCTATTTCTTTCTTCAACTTTCCATATCCATTTGGTTTTACTATCTTTCTCTTTTAACTTTCAACTTAAAAGAAATTTTAAATAACCTCTAAGCTCGACAAAATTACTTTTCCATTAACAAATAACCATATCCACCTGTCTTTCTTACAACCTTCATTGCAAAAACACATCTTTTCTTACAATTCTGCATGAAGTATTATTGTCTTTCTCCCCTATGTTGAATTACCCTAGATTATTAAGAATTTTCAGTCTTAGCAACCTAAGAAATAAGCAATTTTAATTGTTTACTACCAGCTGCAGAGCCCAGGACAAAGTACAGAGCTGTGCAGAGAATTCTTGGGGAACATCCTCCTCCCAGCACAGCCTGGATGCACAGCTGGACCAGGAAGACCCTTGCCTCTGCCCTGACCATTTTGTGTTCCTAGGCCCCACCATGACCACCTGGCTACATCCCAGAATCTAGTGACTCAAAATCTGCAACCTAAATGCATAGACAAATCAGACAAGTATCAAAAATATCCTAGAAGCAAGAGTTTTATGACTTTAAGACATCTATCAAGGAGAGTTTAACCTTTTGTGACCAGTAGATCCAGATAAAATGTTCCAATTATATTTAATATTGATGATTCTGAAGATATACTATTTTTTATCCAACAAATTAAAAATCACTTTTAGTTACCAAAGATTACTAAAGTCATGTGAACTTAAAGGATATTTTAGGCATGTTCATTTATGAATGCTCATTTATTTGTATCAATACAGTATCATGTAGATACCATATAGACACACCCACATACATACACAGGCACATATGAAAAACAAAAGATTTTGTAGCTTTCACTGTAAAATTTTAGCCAGGAGACAGGTAGAACTCATTCGTTTAAAAGGACAGTTGGATTCAAACTTTGCCTTCATGAATTGAAAAAGGTAAATGTTTATATGTGTGACAGGGCCAAAGCCATCCCTGAGTTTTATTTTTTTTAAGTGTCATTTTTAACGGAGAAGCTAACACATTGTCCAGTTACATTCTCCCCCAAAAGCCACAACTGGGTAGTAACTAAGTCTTTAATCCAGACAATATATTCAAGACTAAGAAATAAAAATTAAAAAAGAAAAGCCCTCAAGTCCAATTACGGGAACCCATCTACATACAGGCTATTCAATATCAGTGGTACTCTTTGACTCTATATGTCTGGAAAGCATCTTAATAACCCTAGTAAGAACATTTACTTCAAATAGCCTTTCTCTGGTTTCCAACTTACGAATTAAGATAGTATTTTAATTCTACTTCAGAAAACTTTTTGCAAGTCGTTTTATGTGCAACGCCAACTTTCAAAAGATCGCTATAGTTAACTGGATGATAAAGTAGGCAGAAATCACTTTACAAAAAAGAGGGAAAGCTGTTGCGTGACCGGGAGACGCGAGGGGCTATAGCTTTGCCTCAGGTGTAGATCCGCAAGCAATGTTCAGAAGTGCAAGAAACAGGCTACCGCTCTTTTTGTGGCAAATAGCAAATTAACTTTATTTCTGACTACCTTATATACTTTGGCAGTCATATGCACACTTAAATCTGTGATTTACAATATTCATTATTTGACTTTAAACTTAAATGGCAGATATCCTGTCCCGGAAAACAGCATAATACTCTTCTACTTCTAGGTGACTCAGCGAGCGCCGGCCCCATATACCGAAGGTGGCAGGTTCAAGCCCGGCCTCGGCCGAACTGCAAAACAAAAAAAAAATAGCCGGGCGCTGTGGCGGGCGCCTGTAGTCCCAGCTACTAGGGAGGCTGAGGCAAGAGAATCGCCTAAGCCCAAGAGCTGGAGGTTGCTGTGAGCAGTGTGACGCCACGGCACTCTACCCAGGGCGATAAAGTGATACTCTGTATCTAAAAAAAAAAAAAAAAAAGGTAATTTATGTGTTTGAGAAAGTACAATTTTGAATGACTTCTACACTTTAATTTGTTCTGAAGTTACAAAGGACAAATAATTACTTCTGGTCAAATAATTATTTCACACATAGGGAACTATGTGATAAAACAAGCAATTCCTGATTATTGTAGAAATTTCTGATATTTTATAGATTTGTTTTAGTAATTACAAGTGATAATCAATCCCCAAGAAAGATAGGCACTGACAGAAAAAAAGGAGATAATTTTAGCAAGTAAAATTTGATTTCTAAATAACTTATTCTTTTAATTCTTAAACATTAGAGCTTAAAGAAAGACTAACAAATCCTTAAAAAGAAAGGTTGAAAATCAAATTAACAAGAAATGAGCAAAGGGCACATAATATTTTTGAAATAATAGGAAAATATCAAAAGTATAAGAATAGTTAGTTGGGAAAAGCACAAGGACTCCTGCTGGCACAATGAAAGATCTTTTGACAATATTGCTCAGAATTAACCTTCTATAGAACATTAAAAGTAAATGCCATTTGTAAGAATATTTGTAAATAAACGATGAGAATTTCATATGCAGAGGAAAGATAGCATGTAATCAATTATCAGTATTAAGTCAGAAAATTGTTTTCTTTTTTTTTCCCAAGAAAATTGTTTTCTTTAAAACCTCAACATCTGCTGAAATTCTTATAATAATCATAATTAACATGTTCCTGTCTCACATACTGTTGTACGAAAGTTGACTTATTATCCATATATTTTCTTTCAAGCTGAAATGAATATATGGGTTACAGACTGTAGGCGACTCAGGAAGTATTACTGCTTGCTGTTCATTGATGTCCAGCTGATTTATTTTTGAACACTCTGCTCTGTCTATCCTGATGGCATGTGCTATAATGATCAATGTGAATGAGATGTATTTCCTGACCGAGCCAATATAAAAAGCATGACAGTGAAACATTGCAGAAGGGTAAAGTCATTTTTACTTCTGTTTAGAAAAAAACATACTTTACTGCTTTTGACCTTTTAGTATTTTCCTGCAGTTAGCCATCATATCATCCAATTCTATAAAAAAAAAAATCACTTCCAAAGCAACATAAAATAAACCCAGATATCGGGTAGAGGATGAAAAGTACTGTATTCAGTGACACACAGCGTATAACAGAAAGGCAAAATCTCTAAATCAGCTGTGATGTATGTTTGCTTAAAGTTTTCTTTCCATCAGGTTTTTTTTAATCATTTAAATATTTTGAACATATTTTAAATATGTTTAAATATGTTTTTCCCACAATTCCTCTGTCTGAGGTCCCTTTATTTCCATGTATTCTTTTTCTATTTCCATCTAGGACTAAACACCCAAGTGGATGAAAGTAGTTAAATATAATACAGGGTTCACTTTAGTTTACACAATTAATGAAACTGTAGAATTTAAAGGACACTGCTGTTAATTCCTAATTAATTTTCATGTATTTATTTTTCTCCAACTCTGTCTCCTGGGCTACAGTGCAGTGGTGTCATCATAGTTAACCTTAAACTCATACTCCTGGGCTCAAGCAATCCTGCCTCCACACCCCATAGAGCCAGGATTACAGGCATGATCCACAAGCCTGGATTATTTCTCATTTATTTTAATTGTATTATTGATTCTGTGTAAATTTTACATGTGCCTATTTTACACAGGGAGAAACTGAGGTGATTAAGATGCTTGCTCAAGGTCAAACACTAGTACATGGTTTATTATGGTCTTCCTGATTTCTGAATCTGTTCTCATTATTTACACATATATATGTATATTTCTTAGTTTCTCAGTGTACTATACACATACATACCCCCACACATATATAAATACTTCAATCAATACTTCCCACTGTAAAACACTATGAGTCATCTTGGCTGACCTTTGGTTTTTGATTTGGGAAACTGAGAAACTAAGAAATTATATGAAGGGTCATATAAGTGAGTCGGTCTAAGAGACAGAATATAGAACACATCTCCTGATCTTTCTCTCAGGTTCTTTCCATTAGATCATGCAGTTTCTGTATCATTACCATAAAATTTTGTGTATTCAACTTAACATGTTAATGCATGTTTCAGGAAGGTGGAAAACGCAAAGCTTTTGTCACTTGGCTAGCATTATTCATGATCCCAGAGAACCCTAGATATTTGTGGTTTAGCAGTTTTTAACTCTAGCTATGCTCTAAAATCAATTTATATAATGATTGTAAATACAAATGTTCAAGAGTTGCCTTTGTAGATTAGTCTAGGTTAAAGCCCTAGATTTGGTATTTTAATAAAATTCTATAGATATCATCACAAAACAATAACAACAACAGTAATCATAGCTAACAGATAATCACTTACCAAAGCTAAGTGCCAGGTCCTACCTTGGCCCTTTAAGCGTGATAACTCATGTGATCCTCCCAACAGCACCATCACTTAAGTATCACAGTTATGGAATTTCTATAGTGGGAAACTGAGACAAAGAGGGTTTAGTTGATTGTCACATGGTCCCTTAGCCAGAGAGTGGAAAAGTGTGGATTAACCATCACTGTCATGAAGTTCTGTGGTCTTAAGTAGTACGTTTCTCAATCTCACTGCATCTCTTCATTGCAGAGAAAAACACTTGGGTAGATGGAATGTTAGTCATGTGCCTACTCATACTATGTATTAAAGAGAAAAATTTTATTAAGAAACTAAATTGCTTCTAGTCAGAAAGCTAGGGAGTGAGCTAGCTCAATGACAGGCTACTCAAGGTCTTTCTTAATCAACATTACCTTTCAGTTGCAGCAATTTTGCTTTTCTATAATTATAATATTATACTTATGGATTGTATCATTCATAAGTCTCATTTAAAAGCAACAGAAACAAGCAATTTTGTAATGTAGAAAGAGTTGATCAGAAATATATTGAGAAGCTCACAGAATTGTTAATAAGGTGGATCAAGGCTCAATTTGCTGGAACGGTGGCCCAAAAGATTCCAGGAAAGGTCCAGAGGGGAAAAGTGGCCAGTGCTATAGCCACCTCCATCCACCATGTTCAGCTGCCAAGCATGTGACATGACTGTACCCAAACCATGCCAGCGTTGCCATCGGTTCTATGATCAGAAGAAAAAGATTTAACCACTACTGCTCCCAGAAATCCAGTGTTAACTCTGTCATCATGCCAATCAAACAGAGCTTATGTAGAGCACACTTATGCAAACGGATAGCTGCCAGGAGTTTCACCTAAGCAACAAGTGTTGGCATCCTGAGTCAGGGTCTTGAGCTGCAGCTGCAAAAGAGAGTGAGCACATGCGTTTCTGGGCTTCCACTTTGCATGAGGTTTACAAAATGCTGAGAAGCCAAAAAAGTAAGAAGAGTGAGAAAGGGGTGAGGGAAGGATGACTGTCACGCGGAGAAATACTTGAGATCTAAGCTTTTGGAATCTTAATTGGATGAAGGATCTGCAATTAGGGACATACCTCAAAAATAAATTTTAACTGAACAATTCCAAAAAGGTTATTTTCACATTTTTCATTAGGGTATAGTTTGGATAGTTCATGGGGTTCATAGAAAAAATAATAGAATCTCAGGGAAAGATCTAGATTTCAATACTATTCCCATTTATTACTAGAAATGTAGTCTTGTACTTGCATTCCTGAAACCATGTTCCTTTCAGGGAAGTTGAAATAATACTTTGCAGGATTGTATAAAAAAGTAAAATACCTAAAACCAAAATATTAATTTACTTTTTCCATCTACTTTGGAAAATTTTTGGAAATATTGGAAAAATATTGAAACCAATTATGTTAATTAAAATGTGCTAATAATCCTATTCTAATTCTTCTGGGATGATTTGAGCACTATACCCTCTGTGACTGTCAGTAATGAAGGAAATTAGAAATATTTTACCCAAAAAAAAAAAGAAATATTTTACCCAAATACAGCATTTTGACATGCTAACATGCCGAAATGACTGAAGAAGCCACAAGTTCTCTCCCCATCACTGATATTCACCCTCCCCCTCAAGAAAAGTTAAAGTATCTTTATCTGCCTGAGAGATACAGACCTACATAGGACAACAATTATTCTTTTATAATGAATAAAAGACCACACCAGCACAGACTCTATAAGAGAGAACCTCGGGCCTTTAAGACTTAAATTCCAAAGAAACTATTGATGTATTTACCAGTTAATTAAGCAAATTTGTATTGCTTCCTCCTATTATTCAATGTGCCTTCACATTGGCAATTTTGCAGTGAACCTTAGAGAAATAAGAGTCTTGCTCCCCAAATAGCGAAGGCAAGACCTTTCTCTTAAGGACAGTGTCTTCCATCTCCTTTCTATTGAGTATCTAGTAATCTTTCTGAAAGCCCCTCTATCTTCAAAGGTAGGGTGGAACTGAGAGGTTAAGATGGTGACTGTCTACAATCACACAGCATATATTTACCTTTCTAATTCATTGATAGAATTCTGATTTTATTTGCAGAGATATTGAGCCTTGCCGCAGACCTGCTTAGTCCTGATTTTGAAAGCTGCTCTGGCCATGAGACTATTTTCTGGAAAGTGTCATGTGTAACTTTTGGAAAATGTGTTAAAATGATGGGATATTTCTAAACTTTTTTTCTCTTCGCTTTTGTGATCCTTGGAGCAGGATTACACTAGTGGAAGTTACAGCATCTTGGTCATCTTTTTTTCATGAGGTCAACTTGATAGCGAAATCAAATGGGGCAGAGAAGAGAAACAGAAGAAACAAGGTACATAATCACTTTGTGTAGCTTCAGGGTTAGCTTTGCTCTGGACTTCTTATATGTGAGAGAATAAATATTTGTGTTTTAAACACTATACCTCAAACCTGTATTACTAACAGACAATCCCAATCAAAGCTACATTTATCAACTCTCATTTAAATAATTTTCAATACTTGCCACAGTGACCAACATATAGCAAATGCTTAATAAAGATTAAATTAATTTTAAGACAAATATAAATGACATTTGATTTGCTTATTATTTAAAATTTTGGGAAATACTATCTTGTACTTTTCTATTGCCCTTCACTAGAGTTTTAATCCATGTTTGATTGTATTACTGAAAATTGCAAAGAATTAGATGTGTAAAATGTTGAGTTATTCTCGGTTTGAATACTTATGGTAATAGAAGATTTGCTATCTAAATACACATTAAGTGAAATAATTATCAGAAAGTGAGAAAACATGGGATAGTTCTTCACTTTTCTAAAAATAATATTATTAGCCAGGTATGGTATCATACTCTGTAATCCTAGCACTCTGAGAGGTTGAGGCAGGTGGATTGCTTTAGCTCAGGAGTTCAAGACCAGCCTGAGCAAGAGTGACACCCCATCCCTACTGAAAATAGAAAAATTTGCCAGGAGTTGTGGCAAGTACTTGTAGTCCCAGCTACTTGAGAGACTGAGACAAGAGGATCTCTTAAACCCAAGAGTGTGAGGTTGTTTTGAGTTACGATGTCACGCTACTCTACCAACGGCAACTGAGTGAAACACTATCTCAAAAATAAATGCATAAATAGATGAATAAATAAATAATAAATAAGATAAAAATAAAAAAAGATAATATTCAAAATGGAAAGTAAGTAAATTAAAACTTACACTTATTTTTCTAGAGCTCTTATTGAGAATACATGAAGTATTTTTTTCTTTTCTTTTTTTTTTTTGAGACAGAGCCTCAAGCTGTCACCCTGGGTAGAGTGCTGTGGCATCACAGCTCACAGCAACCTCCAATTCCTGGGCTCAAGCGAGTCTCCTGCCTCCGTCTCCCAAGTAGCTGGGACTACAGGTGCCCACCACAACACCCGGCCATTTTTTGGTTGCATCTGTCATTGTTGTTTGGCGGGCCCAGGCTGGATTCAAACCCGCCAGCTCAGGTGTATGTGGCTGGCGCCTTAGCCTGTTGAGCCACAGGTGCCGAGCCTTAACTTTTGGCTAATGTGGAATAGACTAAAAGCAAATTTCAGTACGGAAACTCAATCTTTTCTGTTCACTATTTTGGATCAGAAA
>CAUYON010020121.1:0-12453 GCA_963573935.1 Arctocebus calabarensis
AAATATTAAGCAATACTAATAATAATAATGCCAAGAAAGTAACGTTCACATTGTCAAATAAGAGTATGTCTATTATAGAATGCTTTGACTCTGAGGCACAGTATGAAGTCATCAGTTAACTTCTTTCTTTTTTCTATTTTAATACTTTCTTTACTTTCTTATATCACACCTAATATTTGCTCTTTCACCATCAGAATCCAACATCTCATATCAGGACTTCTATCATCTTCCTTCTCTAAGAAGGAAAAGGTACGCAGTGAGTTATCAAATCAGTGCATAGGCTGGACTTTACTCAGGTCTATCAGGGGTTCTGATAGGATTCCCAATGGGTTAACACCACCTTTGCAATGTCACAACACTCTGTCATCATCCAATGTCTAATTAATTAGTCCTTCTCTGCTCCTATTGGGCATATATCATTAGGATGTTACATAAGTCATAATAATCATTTAGAGACATTGCAAGATTCTTTTTTTTTTATTGCAAGATTCTTGAAGTGCCTTCTGAATCATGAAAGAATTGGTTTGAGAGGATCATAAACCAATTCTTTGAAAACTCTTCATTTTCAAGGAGTTCCCATCCGATGAATGGATTGTGTTCACAAAGTTTGCTTGGAAATCTAGCATAAAAAATCCAAAGGATGTATTCCCATGGAAACATTCTTGCTTCTCCCCATACAGACGTACAAATCCTGGAAGCAAAATAAAAAATAAACCACAAGATATATAAAAATGAATCCTGTTAAATCTATTTCTGGGTATTGGTGAAGTTGGAACTCTGCATTTATGTAGGAGAAAGAATCTTCTAAGCACTGCCTCTACAGAAAATTTGACCCAAAGGCAGTAGTAGGAGAATTAACCTATAAAGGGGCATTCTTCGTCTCCTTCCACTTGTACATACAAAATGTTTATTCATGTAATATTTGTAGGAAAGGCACAATCTGTGTAATAAATATCAAAACTTTTTATTACCAAGAATGTTTGATGAATATAGAAAATGTCATTCGTTGATTAAGGTGTATTATTTGAAACTTATAGGGTAGAATGGAACTATCTAGAGCTGGTGGGTATATTGGAAAGCATCCTACTTGAGGAGACAGGTGTGGTTTGAGCTCAGTCTTAGCTATTAACTTATTGTGAAACTTTGAGTAAATAGTTCACCCTCCTTGAGATACAGTTTTCTTATTCTCTGAATAAGGATGATAACAACAATTCATATTTCACAGATTTATTTTGAAAATAAATTGAGATAATGTATGTGGCGAAGCTTTTAGACTGTGAAGTGCTATAGAATCAAAAAGAATAGAAAAGTAAATTAATGCTTATTGAGCTCATATTATGAACTAAGCACTGTGATGGAATTATTGTTAACTAGCCACCAAGACAATTTCAGGGGCCACAACAGTATCCTTAAAACTGCCACACCAAGTCTACCTCTGTTGGGTATAAATGTAGAGACTAGGGCATCCTTTCAACTCGGAGCAGAGACTATTCAACCTCCTCCCACTGAAAATACTTTGCTTATAAGAACACCAGGCTTGTAAACATCCTGCCTTCTTATTCTAATGATAATATTACAATGGATATGATGTTGCATCCTGGCCACACCCCACAGTAGGAGTGACATTGACTCAAAGTGATTTGTGAATATTGGAAAGAAGAAATGCCCCACTTAAAGTACTGGATAAAGGCAACTTCATACAGACCTAACATTTCTATAGGATAGGGGAGGGGTGGTCTTAGATCTAACTAGAATCTACCAGTGCTGTTATTTAATTCCAAGAATTTAAATGGTATTCCCTTGTGTGCTAATTCTCTAGGGCTGCCATGACACAGTACCTCACAGTGGATGGTGCAAACAACAGAAATTTATTTTCTCATAATTCTGGAGGTTAGAAGTCCAAGGTCAAGGTGTCAGCATAATTGGTTTCTACTGAGGTTTCTCTCAGCTTGTAGCTAGATGGTCATCTTTTCTCCACCTGGTCCTCCCTCTGTATGTGTCTGTGTCCTAATCTCTCTCTATAAGAACACAATCTTTGGACGAGGGGCCACACCAATGACCTCATTTTTACTTAAGTACCGCTTTAAAGGCCCTATCTCCAAATATAATCACACTCTGAGGTAAGGGGGGTTAGGACCTTAACATACACACTTTGGGGGGACACAAACACATTGTGTCCATAACATGTTGTTAGCTAAATCAGTGGTCTACTTTGCTCTTAAGAAATTTCCCTATGCTGCGATCTTTGTCTCCTTCATCTCTTCCTCCTCCCCACAGTCCTGCCCTACCCTCCCTACCAAAAATGCCTACCCCCTTCTGCTTCTGCAGCTCTCTAAGTACATTGCTATTGGCATCAACAACTCCATTTCACTGACTTGTTGTCATTCAAGAAAAGTTATATAAACTAAAATACCAGTTCTCTGCGAAACATCTTCAAAAGGTCCTTTTAGAATGCTCTGCCCTTGACCCACATCCTATGCTTCTACTTTTGAGTCTCTAAGCAACTCCAAGGTCTATATTAGACCCTCTGTCGACCTACCGGTCTACTCATTTCCTTAGAATCTGGTTTCTTGGTAGTTTTGTTTTATCTTTTAGTCATTTTTCCTGAGTGGAGCTCTTTTTTTTCCCTCTTAATTGTTAGTCATTACCCAGAAGGAAGCTACTAGAAGTTGGGATGTTAAAAAGTATTGTCTTTGTCTACTCATGGAAGAGAGCTAAAGCATTTTTCACTTTGCAGCCCAGTTCAGGCTAACTCCTAAGCAAGACAACTTACCGTCCTGAGGCCTTATTTGCCATTCCCTCTGTTCTCCACCCTGAATATACTAAGCTGATGGTTTCAGTGATGTTATGTAACAGGGATTTCATCAGTTTTTTGGCTAGTAGGAATAGATGGTTATGTCTATGACCTCATCTTGTCTAGTCCCATGTAATCAATCAATTACATCGATGAACATCCTAAACCAAATATGTCATCAAGCAGAATAAGGTAAAGGATGTCATCCATCACTGACAATCAATCAATATTTTTGAAGGTCTTTGAAGTAAAAGTATCTACACACATTTCTAGACACCAATATTATAGGATTATTCACTCATAGTACTTTTTCCCCCCTGTATTTTCATTCTTCTAATATACATGCCACATTGTCAACTATTGAGATAACTTCAGAATAAAAATCATTTAAATCTAAGTATCTAGTGGTTGGATAATAATAGTTCTTCTGATGCTGTGAAATGTAATGTTCTCTTGAATGAACTTAAAAACAGATTTTTAAACCAAATATTTTCCAACTTTTATAAGCAGTCACTTCCCAATTCTTTGGCAAGCATGCCACAGGCAATCACCCCTATATAAATATGTAGTTAGAAAGATAAACACTCATTTAAGTCACTAGTGGTAGTATTGTTTCTCAGAACGTTCAGCAATATTTGTTCAGTGGGTAGATAAAGAAAGAGATTAGTAATGTTTCCACTGGGCTCTACTTCTTCCTAAAGCCAGCCCATCTTCTCCCTAAGAGAAAGGCATTAATGTGTGTGTGCGTTAGTGTGGTGCCTCCGGACTACTTTCTACTTCAAGAGCAAACCGAGCCCCTCACTGGTTCCATGCTAAGCCATGCTTTTTATTAAGGCCATTATTTTTTAGTAACAATAAGTCATCCTTCCAAAATAATAGGGCTAAATTTGTAGGACAAACTTTATATTTAAACATGTTAGCATAGCTTAAATATTTACTCATTAAACTAAGAACTATTCAGGTAAGTGCTCTCATCTAATTTTGTATACTTATAGAGATTTTAAAACTTAAATCTATTAATTAATATAGAAAGAGCCCTAGCCTTTGTTCCAGTCTAGTTAGGTCAACAAATGACCATGATCTCTGGAAAAGCTGGACTGGCCTTTTCTCTTTCTCTTTTTTTTTTTTTTTTTAGAGACAGACCCTCAAGCTGTTGTTCTGGGTAGAGTGCTGTGGCATCACAGCTCACAGCAACCTCCAACTCCTGGCTTAAGCGATTCTCTTGCCTCAGCCTCCCAAGTAGCTGAGACTACAGGCGCTCACCACATTGCCCGGCTATTTTTTGGTTGTAGTTGTCGTTGTTTGGCAGGCCCAGGTTAGATACGCCTGCCAGCATTAGCGTATGTGGATGACACCTTAGCCACTTGAGCTATAGGCGCCAAGTCCCTTTTCTCATGTAGTAAAGAAGAACGGAGTAGATAAACTCTAGCATCCCTCTGACTCTGAAAATCATAAAATTCTTTGGGGAAAACTAGATTTTATTTTATCATCTCCTAGGGATTTTATGAGGATCATAGGATAGACTTAAGGGTAGTTATGTTTGTTCTTTTTATCTAGTTAGCTTTTGGTGGAATAGATGAAAGAAAAACAATAGCAGAAAATATTCACCCTTCCACTTTAAAGAAGGAAGGAAATAATTTAAGATTCTGGAGTTATTTATAGCTCTCTCATATAAAGATTTGGTGAAGTAATTAAAGTTGGCACGTGATCATATTTTGGTTACAAGCTGCTAAGATAAAATCATTGTCGAACAAAGCGATATGGTTCTCCTATCTGATTAAAACTTTCAAAATGTTAACAAGCTAATCTTTCAAGAGAGAAAGCTAATGTTTGGGTCTATGTATTGTTATTTTCTTTAAACTTTTCATTTATTGATTAATTCCAAGTGCTTTTCCAGAGGTTAGAGATATCGTGGTGAATCAAGCAGGCAGAGTCCCTTTTTTTTTTTTTGAGACAGAGTCTCACTATGTCAACTTGTAGAGTGCCATGCCGTAGCTCATAGCAACCTCTAGCTCAAGGCCTTTGGCTTAAGTGATTCTCTTGCCTCAGCCTCCCAAGTAGCTGGGACTACAGGTGCCCACCACAACGCCCAACTATTTTTTGGTTGCAGTTGTCATTGTTGCCTGACAGGCCAGGGCTGGATTCGAACCCCAGAGTCCCTTCTTTATGGAGCTTTCCTTCACACACTAGCAAGGGGAAATAAAATATATGTAAACAGACTAATAATTGTATACCAAGTCAGTAGCAGGAGAAGAGCTGTGGCAAAAATTAAAGCAGAATAAGGAAGATACAGAGCCTCAGAAAGGAGGGATGCATTTTTTTGTTGTTGCTGTTTTGTTTTTACAGTTTTTGGCTGGGGCTAGGTTTGAACCCACCACTTTTGGTATATGGGGCTAGCGCCCTACTCCTTGAGCCACAAGTACCACCCAGGGGGGATGCAGTTTTAATAGAGTGGTCAGGGAACACACCATTGATACAGGTCATTTGAGGAGAGACCAGAAGGCAGCAAGGAACAAGTCACATAGATATACAGGAGAAGCCCACTCCAGGGAGGGGGAACAGCAGAGGCAAAAGCCCTGAGGTAAGAGGAACCTTGGGCTATCTGGGGAAGAGCAAGGAGGACAGTGGCAGAGACAAAATAAGAGGAGTGATTCCCTACTATCTTCTTCGAAGAAAAGTCAAACTCTCCTTCATGCTAATGTTAACTTTTATAAATGCAACCAATTCTTTGCTGAACTTCTGTTATGTGCCTCAGTTTTTCATTTCTAAAATGGGTATGATAATAGTACCTTATGGAGTTGTCAGGAGGACTAAATAAGTTAGTAAATGCAAGGCATAATTAAAACAGTGTTTAGCACAGAGTGAATTATGGATGGCTATCACCATCATCTGTTTATCCACAAAAGTATCAATAATTGCATTTTTAAGGCCAATTATTTTTTTCACTGACCATTAATAATTATTAGGGGTGTTTCCTTGCAGATGTTAGGACATTAGGAAGGGTTATGATACATGGTGGCTTAATCACAGGGGATTATAACATCAAAAGTCTTACAAGAAAGTTTAAAATGCATAAAAGTTGGGGTTTGAAGTGTAATACATTATTTAATTTATTTATTTATAGATAATGTCTCACTCTGTTGCCCAGGCTAGAGAGTTTTGGCAGCAGCCTAGCTCACAGCAGTCTCAAACTGGGTTCTAATAGTCCTCCTGCCTCAGCCTCCAGAGTAGCTAGAACTACAGGCACCCATTGCAATGTCCAGCTGATTTTTCTATTTTTAGTGGAGACAAGGTCTTGCTCTTGCCCAGGCTGGTCTCAAACTCCTGAGCTCAAGTGATCCTTCCACCTCGGCCTCCTAGAGTGCTAGGATTACAGGCGTGAGCCACTGGGCCCGACTGAAATGTAATACTTTAATCTAGACCTAAGTTGAGTATATTATATTCATACACTCACTTAAGATTTTCTTTATTTTTGTCAGTGTTACTTTCTTCTTTAACGACAGCATAGAATTCTTGGATGTTTGCAATGGCTTTCACATTTATTTCCAGCATGTAGTCTGAATTGATTCCTTGTTTCTCAATTACAACCATCATGAAATCAAGATTAATAACCTGCTTGGTGAGTTTTGTCCACTTCAGACTCTGGAGGCTTTGTACGCATTGTGTGCTGTCAGGCTCTTAGTCGTTCTTTCCAAATGCCCAAGCATGGAGCTCAGGAACAGCAGCAGTCCTGGGAGCCCATCTGCCTTTGGGTCATTCCTGTCTGCTTCCACTATTTTTTCCCCTCTCACAGGAATTAATCATGGTTGAGGAGAATCTGAGAGTGGATTTAAAGATCTCTGTGCTTAGAACAATGCCTGGAACATTGCAAGTATTCAGTAAATATTTGTGGAATGAATAAAATAGGATAGGCCTGGTGGACAGTATTGGATCATCCTAGACAGACTGCCAATGGAGCATGACCTATCCACTGTGCACTCATGTCGGGCGAGGCTGCCACCTCCACCATCCACATGGATTATGCACCTTCTGATTAGCTCCTCACCTCAGGCACGTGGTATTGGCCATAGGCTTTGTTTTAGGCATATGGTTTTTGTGGCCACTGCATTTGGTTCCACTAGACAAAGTGGAGCATAGCCTATGACAAAAAAAAAAAAAGTTCACCCTAGAAGAATTTTTATTCTCGGATCATTCCCTCAATATTCCTTCAGAAAATACTCAGTGGGGGCCCTGTGTGTATCAGGTTATGTAGTACTGTAGGACTTTAAATCTAATTAGTATAAATAAACGTTACCAAATAAATATGCCACCAAATGGCACAAAAATAGTATCCTGTGTATCATAGGATTTCAAACAGGATGACTGGTTTTTGGTGGGGAGAACAGGAAAGTTTCAGAGCAGAAGTGGTATCCTTTGTCATGGAAGGAATGAAGCAATTTTTAATAGGTAGGGTGAATATGTGTTAATATATACTGTAATTATAAAATAACAATACTACATCATCATTGTATATGCTTCCTTATTAATCCAGTTATGTTTCTGATTTCCTGTTTGTTCGTTTTTCTTTGCCCCCCAAAGCCATGATCATGAGCCACTTTAACCGAGAAACATTTATTGGTTTAAAAAAAAAAGAGTTAGAAGATTCTGGGCATGTGTTGGCACATTGTTCAAGGATTTGATGGAAGTATTGTTCTGTATTTCTTAGTTTTATTGTCAAACACAGCTACCTGACCCAGATAGCAGATTTTTGATGTCCATTCTTTCTCAGTTCATAATCATATTTATTTATTGTAAAAATGAACTACTACCTTTTTTTGAGAATGTTTTCAGGTATCATATTCTTCCTGACCAATGAAGACTGAAGAATATGGCAATTCTTTGAAAAAGATTTAAATGGAAAGTGAAGGTGAGGGACTTTTCCAGATTCCCATTCAATAATTTTACCCATTTATCAGCAAATATTCATGGAGTACCTGTTATGTGTTAGCAAAGATGACAGGAAGGGTATGATCGGTAGAGTTCTTGAGTTCTTGAGTGTTACCCACATATATACTCTGACTACTCAATACAAACACGGTGCTTCCCCCCACAGGTAAAGTGTGATCCAACACCTAGATAGGTCTGAAATTTTGGTTGTCCCTTTCTCTCACCATGTTAAGGAGCATTCAATGCTAACAATGCTAAGCACCTACCACGTGCCAGGTACTATGCATAATAGTTGATGTTTTTTTTGAGTTTGCGGAAAATCACAATCAGTTGAAGACAGAAAAGAATGGGGCAGTTCTAAAGTTAAGCACAAAATATATTTTTGTTTCAAAAGGGAGGAGAGTGGAGGAAGAAGGTGGACAAAACACGTTGAAAACCAGAGTCCTGATTGGAAGGAATTCATAGTGTCCACAAGATAAATGTCCAATTGAAGCAACAAGGACTGAGGACCCGCTCTCTGCTGGAGGATGCAAAAGGTGACTTTTCTGTGAGTCGCCGCGCCTGCCCTGCTGCAAGCGCAAGGGCGGCCGACATGTCTTGCTACTTTGGGTATAGCGTCAGGCTGGGGCGCTGCTGACTACCAGCGCCCAGCACCAGAGTCTGTAGCCGCCCCCACCTGCTGCAGGACGCCGGGCCCCGCCCCCGTGAGCACCGGCCAATAGGCTGAGGTCTGGGGGCGGGCGGTGTGAGGCGAGGGGCGGGGCGGCCACGGCCAGCGCGGTCGTGGCGGTAGTTGCAGGAGCGGCGGCAGAGGTGGCGGCGGCTAGGCGGGTTGTCCGCGGGCCGTGGGGGATGGGGGCTGCGAGCTCCAGCCCTCAGCGGCCGCGGCGGCCGTGAGTTGGGCCGGCGTCCCCGTCCGGGTCGCGGAATGGAGCGCCGCGGTGAGTGTGGGGCGGCTGTGGCCCCGGGCTGGGGTCGCCCGCGGTGAGCGCTCGCAAGTTGCCGTCTAGGGTCCGGGCAGCCCACGTCGCGGCCTCTAGCGGAGTCGGCTGCAGGCTGCGCTGGGACCGGCGCCCGCGGGCCAGGGTCCTCGGGGGATGTAGGTCCTCACGAGGGTCTGACCCGGGGAGGCACATGACTGGGAGGTGGGCGCGGAGCCGCGGGGAGGACGCGGGCGGGCGCTGTGAGGACCCCGCCGGCTGGGGAGCGCCCGGACTTGACGCGGCGGGGGCTGCCCGGGAGAGGCTGGTCGGGTGACTTTCCTTCCCTTCCAGACCCCCTAGCGTCCCTCTCTCCTGTCCCTTTTTTAGTCACTCGTGCTGATCGCGTCACTGCGGAATTCAAGGGTTCCTTTGCCCCCACCTCCACCCCCCACCCCCATTGTGTCGTTCTCTGGGTTTTCACGTTCAACTTACTGGGAATCGTTTTTTTGAAGGTTAGTGAGGTTTTCTGAAGTTTCAGGCTGACAAATGCAAAAGTTGAGTAAAATAAAAGAGATCTCCTGTCCATATTTACTTTTTCTTACCACTCTTCCCCTCACCCTGTCCCTGGCTGTTTATTACTTTGGGGGAGGGAGACCTAAAGGTGCAAAAACAGCCTCCTGCCCTTTTTTCTCCATGTACCCCCTCTGGTGCGTCTCTGTCACCCGGTCTCACTCCACCCACCCCCCCCACCATCCTCCCTTTATTACTGTCCCTTAACGAACCCCTCCACACTTGCTTTTTCCCAGCGGAAGCTCTAGGTCAAATCGTGCGTTTTGCAGAATAATGACGGACAATCCGGGAGATTTCGGATACTGCATGGAGAGGGTACTGCGGGGACAGCGGATCCCTGGGAGTTTGTTTCCCTGCTTGTCCTGGACCCTGTCTGGGATAGAAACCTTGAGTTCCGGGGGAGGGCCTTGCTCTGGCCGAAACAGAGTAGCCGAGGACTCTCCTTGTCTTTGGGCCTCTCTGATTTGTCTCCTCTGATATATTTATCTCACTTTTTCACCACTACCCCTCTTAAAAGACCCAGGGTGGAGTTCTACATTGTGTTTTTTGATCTTTGACATCCTCTGTTTTCTAACGGTGGATCTTTTGGGGGGAGGAGTGTCAGGAGGTATTTTGTGAAAGTTCCAAGACCTCAGCAGAGCCAAAATAGCCGAGGAGCTTTTTCTTCTACGTTCACCTTTTTTCTTCTTTCTTTTTTGGGAATTATTAGCCTGGCTTCCTCATTCAGTTTAGAAATTGTTCTTTCCTAGTCAAGAAAAAACAATTCAAAATTAGATATGAAAGTTAATATTTAGAATAAGTACATAAATCACAACAAATTATGGGAGTCTTGGAGATTAGGTCTCTTTCTTCACTGGTTTCTTTAGACAATTTGCCAGAAATGCCTCTGTAGAAATGCTTCTGTATTGTGGTAACTGTGCAAGTGAGGAACTCTGATGCTTAAGCTTCATTAGCTTTACAGTACATGCCTCATGATTTTCAGAAGAGATTAAAAGTGAACTTGAAGAAAGGTAAGTCCTGGTAGAGAATTTTTCAGTCCCCAGATCATCAGGGAATAGAACTTTGGCTGAGATGAAGAAAGCACTATTAAGGGAATGTATGGTTGCTGGTCATCACATCTCTCTCTACTTCCCTAAAATAGAAAATCCACCTCCCAGCACCTTCACTTTCCCCACTGTAAAGGCCCTTGACCTGGGAACATGGGCTTTTGCAGCCACTGCTATTGGTCCCAGGAGGTTAGTTCTACATTGAATGAAGCTCAGGTCCCCAGGCATCTTGGAAGAATTTTCATTCTTATGCCACTTGTGATTCATTTAGCATTCACTCAAAAAATTTAGCTTGATCCCACTCTGCTAGACAGAGTTCTTTAGAACCTTTCCACTTACTTGGTGGCAGTAGATAATATTAAATAAGGCCCAAGGCATAATATCATGGGTTTTCTGAGAAAAATATGTTTACTGTCCTGTGGGAAAGTGGAGGTATGATTTATCTTCAGTGGAGGAAATGAAAATGCTTCTTGGAAGTAGTGTTTTGTGTGGGCTTGAAGATTAGAGAATGATTTTAATAAGCACAGAAGGTTGAAAGGCCCTTCTGGGCAGAATTGCTGGTTTTTCTGGGCAACTTTTCCCCCAGATGTCTACTTGGCTAACTTCCTTCCCTACTTCAAGTGCTTACTGAAACCTCACTTTTCTTTATTATTATTATTGGTTGAGCATCTCACATCTGAAAATCCCAAATCAGAAATGTTCTGGTGAACATCATTTGGGCATCATATTGACACTCAAAAAGTTTTGGATTTTGGAGCATTCTGGGTTTTCAAATTTTCAGATTTGGGATGTTCACCCTGTACCAAAGTTGTCACTGATCCAGTTTTTATGTTTCTCTTTGAACCTTTGCGGGCTATTTTGTTTGTTTTTAGTTTTCCACTGACCTCCAGCATGGTGATGAGCCACAACACGTAAAATTGTTCTTGTGTGTAAAGAAACAAGGAGTTCTAAAAGGAAGAGTAGAATACCCATGGATAAGGATTTTCGTGGAGGGTTTATGCTTTATTCTTTGTCTCTACTATTACTCTGATAATCAAATAAGCCATGTTTCTCTTAGGCACATAAGAATGCTGGATTGTCTGTTAAAAATATGTTTACCTATATCAGAAATGGTCAGGCTGTTTACCAAGTACTTGTGTGCCTTGTATAGAAGCATTGTATTAAAGTTAGACTTCATCTACATCTTCACCAGCATTTAATATTTCAACCTTTCTGAGATTAAAATTTCATGTGGCTATGTAGTAGTTATCATAGTTTAAGTTTGTATTTCCCTGGTACATAAGATGTTGTGCTCTATCTCGTGTGCTTATTAACCAATTGTATATCTTCTTTTCTGGAGTGTATATTCACTTTTACTTATTGTTTTATGAATTGTTTGTTTCCTATTATTGATTTGTGAAAGTTCTTAATGTAATTTGGAAATCCTTTATCAGATTACCCCCTGCCCCCATTTGTGGCTTACATTTCATTTCTCAACACTGTCTTTCAAAGAGCAGAGGCTGTAAATTTTGAAGTCTTGTTTGTCAGTGTTTTATAGTTCTTGCTTTTGTGTCTGTGAAATCATTCCCTAGATTTTCTCCCATATTTTGCTTTAGAAAAAGATCTTTAAACTTGTTCTTAAAAGGACCAGATGGTAAATAATCTTAGATTTCTGAGCCACACTGCCTCAAGTACTCAGCTCTGCTGTTATAGCTCAGCATTTGTTACACATTACATAGGCCAAGTGCGGTGGCTCATACCTGTAATCCCGGCACTTTGGGAGGCAGAGTTGGGAGGATTGCATGAGGCTGGGCATTTAAGACCAGCCTGTGCCTCATGGTGAGCTCCCATCTCTAAAAAAACTTACAAAGTAAATTAGCTGGGTGTGGTGGCGTGTGTCTACAGTCCTAGCAACTTGGGAGGCTGAGGCAAGGGATCACTTGAGCCCAGGAGTTGGAGGTTGCAGTGAGCTATGATCTTGCCGTTGCACTCCATCATGGGCAACAGAGCAAGACGCTACTGGGAAAAAAAAAAAAAAAAACACAGACAAAACATAAACATGGCTGTGTTCCATAGAAGCTTTTTATTTATAAAAACAAGCAGCCACTCCCTCTGACTCTTGAATTCAAAGATTAATGATTTTAGGTTGTATGCTTAAGTCTATGATGTATGTCGAGTTAATTTTAGGGTTTGCTGTGAAATAAAGGTTGAGATT
>CAUYON010020122.1:0-24733 GCA_963573935.1 Arctocebus calabarensis
TTTTTTGTTGTAAAATATATCATTGAGGTATACTTTTCAAGCTTGTATTTTGTATGATGCTTAATATTTAGTTTATAGCCTTTGGGTTTTATGTGACTCTGATTAATCTGTATTAGTTTGCAGTCCCACTAGCAGTACAAACGTGTTCCCCTCTCTCCACATCCATGTGAGCTAGTCTGACTAGGGTTAGGTGAGATCTCAGAATGATTTTGATTTGCATTTCTCTGATGAGTAGGGACGAGGAGCATTTTTTCATGTTTGTTTGCCATTTGTCTGTTTTCTTCAGAGATGTTTCTGTTCAAATCTCTTGCCCTTTTATAAATGAGATTATTCACTCTTGTTGATTAATTTACGTTCTCTGTAGATGCTAGTTATCAGTCCTTTGTCAGATTCATAGCATGCAAATATCTTCTCTCATTATGAAGGTGGTCTGTTTGTGTTAGTTGTTGTATGCTTAGCTGTGCAGAGCTTTTTAACTTGATCATGTTCCATATATTCATTTTTGGTGTTGCTGCAATTATCTAGTGGGTCTTCCTCATAAATTCTTTCCCTAGGCCAATAGCCTCGAGAGTTTTCCCCATACTTTTTCTAGGAGTTTTATTGGTTCTTATATTACATTTAATTTTTTTATCCAGTGAGAGTCATTTTTGTCAGTGGTGAGAAGTGTGGGTCAATTTCATTCTTCTACGTATGGTTAACGTAGAAGAGATTTGCTGTATTTAGCCTTCTACATATGGTTAAGAAGAATGAAATTTTCATGTTTCATGTTTTTAATCTCGCCAATTTTCTGTCTTTTCATCTCACATTAATATATGGTTAATTCTTACCATTTTTCTAAGTAGTGTTCTAGACAAATCCCTTGTTACTTACCCTTCATTCCACTAATTCTGTTCTTAAGTCTAGTTTTGGGGTTAGTACATTTAATATATTTTTTTGTTTTGTTTCAGTGATTACAGTGTTTATTTTCAAGAGTTTTAGTAGATCTTTCATATCTACCTGTTCTTATTTTATTTTTTCTTATTTTATTTCTTGTTTTTGTTTTTAACCTTTAATCTTTTGTGTATTTAAGGAACTTTAACTTACTTTAAAATCCTTTTTTGTATATTCTGTTATTATCATTTTGTCCTGAGGACTGAATTTTTGACTTGAATAGTGTCTGTGTATGTGGGTTCATTTGTTTTTGAAATTTCTTGTTTGTGGGTCACATTTTTTTTTTTTTTTGAAACAGAGCCTCAAGCTGTTGCCCTGGGTAGAGTGCCATGGCATTAGAGCTCACAGCAACCTCCAACTCCTGGGCTCAAGCAATTCTCATGCCTCTGCTTCCCAAGTAGCTGGGAGTACCTGCCACAATACTCAGCTCTTTTTGGTTTCAGCTGTCATCGTTGTTTGGTAGGCCCGAGACTGGATTTGAACCTGCCAGCTCAGGCGTATGTGGTTGGCGTGTTAGCCGCTTGAGCCACACGGGCTGAGCAGAAGGTTGCTGTTAACTGTTTTCTTCTGTCTCTTTCCTTACTACTTCCCCTTATCTAATGCCCGTTTCTTTGTACAGATTTTATGGTTGCTTCAAAATTGTCAACCTCACTCCTGCTTCTCTTCCTGAAATAGGTTTTATGTTGGTTGCTTGGGGCTCTTGTGTCCAATACCAGCACAAGGGATTTGTTATATTTAGCCTCAGTTGCAGAATGCTTTGGCTCAACTCCTGATTGCATAGCTGTATCTATAAACTTTTGCCATACTTTACTTTCATGTAAGTTTTAGTTTTAGGTGAGGATGGGAAGTTGTTTTTTCCATCTTCCACTTATGAGTTAGCATTCCCACCCAAGTCTTGGTTGCAAGCAGTGAGCCTGGCTATGCTTTTACGTATTGAGCAAATCACTTTTTTTCTCTATTATCATGGGAAGTCAAGCTCTTTTCTACCTTAACCTGTGTCTGGATCTGGAGGACAGCAAACAATGCCTTCATACTCATTCAAACCTGTATATTTCTATTCAGTTCATGATCTTCAGGGATGTTGTTGTGTCACTTTAATTTTTTATATATTTTTTTTCTTTTAATAAAATATATTTAGAGAAGAGAGGGTGGGTGAAGTATGAACTTACTATGCTAACTTATTGAAAGTCTATTGTAATTTTTTTTATGATCTATATTCTACTTTCAACTTATCTCTCATAACCGGTGGTGTGTTCTTTTGACTGGTGCTCCTTCTCACATGCCTTTGTGTGTCTAAGACCTGCTGCATTTTACTTTCTTAAGCGAAGGTACTTTCCTTTTTTCTTATCTGTACATTCTTTGATTCTTGGGTGATTTAGGTACATACTCTTATTTGTTACACCTACTTTTAAATTTTTTAAAAATATAAATCAGTGTCTAATAAATATCTCCTCATTTATGATGTAAATTGACCAGTGACAGCCTGATTATATAATATCTTGAGCCCTGTTTTTCCTTTTCTTTGCGTTCATTTTCATTTCTAAGGTTGTATTTGTTTATTTTTATAAGATAGTCATTATTTGAAAGCAGTATGATTTTATGTTTTCCAGAGAAATATATAAAGTCTCCATGTTTTTATGGCTGAATAGTTTTCCATGGTGTACATATACCACTGTTCATTAATTCATTCATGAGTTGTTGGACACTTGGGTTGCTTCCACATCTTGGCAGTTGTGAATTGAGCCACAATATACTTTCTAGTGCAAATGTCCTTATGATAAAATGATTTATTTTCTTCTGGGTAGATTGATTATTTAACTACCATTTGTATATTTTGTAGTATTCTCAGAGACTAGAAATGTATAAAAGGTGTTAGAAATCCAGATATTCTAGTGTTGGGGGAACTTGATTATTAGTAAATCTGTGCCGCTTTCTCTGTTTTGGGACTGTCCCTTAATAATGGTAATAATTTATCCCTAATATAACTGTGTATATAAATATTTAACTTAACTAATACTTGCTAATATGTTTACTATATTTAAATTATTTTTGAATTGATGATATTATAGTTATTGCAATGAAGGTTAAACCACGTTTTATATGTTTTTAAATTATATATCTAAATATGGAAACTAAACTTTTTTATAGCATGAAGTTTTCAGCAGTTGTAAGTTACTGTTGCTTGCCATATGGTTTTTGATTAATTCTAAAAGAGCTTTCAACACAAGATTTAATTTTCTATATTTTAAAGTGATATTTATTATCAGGATATAACAATTTAAACTGTTAGCTATGAATTATGACCAATAATCTCATGGTATATATGTACTTTTGTATCTAGAGAAAAACAGAAATCTGAAGCAAAAGACAGAAAAGTTCTAGAAATCCTGCAAGTCAAGGATGCTAAAATACAAGAATTGGAACAGGTTGGTATTATAATAAAAAATATTAAAATTATTATATTTGCCTTGGGTAGTAGATTGTTAAAATTATTTTCAAATTTCTATAGTAATGTTCATTAATAATGTCAGGGTGATTATGTGTTAAAGCATTACTATTTTGAAATCACTTTAGTCAGATCATTCTTCATATTGTATTTGCTTGTAGCCTATTATATGTTTTCTGAATTATTAGGTCATGATATTTATGTATTAAAACTCTTCAGGTAATGTTACAGTTTTATAACAGTATCTAGCTCTTACTGTTCTGTTAAATTTTACCTTTATAAATTGGAGTTATTTGCTACTGAAGGTTGAAAACTTTTGCATGACTTTATTTATAGAAAATATCAACAATAGTGGAAGTTATTCTGTTTACTCTTTGAAATGTCTGCTTTTTTAAAAATTCCAGATTTATATGTTGGTATAAACAATTAGGCTACGTTATTTGCATTAGGTAAAGTCCAAATTGTAGTTGAGCCTTTCACCCACAGTATACCCCTATATTGCGCTTGCCAGGTGAGAGCTTACCAACCTCCTCCCTCATTCCCTCTCTTCTTTCCCCTTCTCCCCTCCCCCCCTTGAATTTAATTGTGTTTTTTTCTTGTATGAGCATGTCGTTGTTTAAACACCTGTTTTTTTAATTAGTACAATACTATCTTTTACATATAATAATAAATTATATAGTTACAAATAATTATGTACATAATTATATAAATACATATGTCTAATAAGTAAAATTGTGATTGTATAATCAGTATATTATCATTACAAAAATACATGTGGTCAGTCTAGTAGGAGCCATTTTCAAGATAGAAACATCTCTTCTGGGTACAGTGGCTCACTCCTATAATCTTAGCACTCTGGGTTGCAGGGGTGGGGAGGATCCCTTGAGCTCAGGAAATCGAGACCAGTCTGAGCAACAGCTAGACCCATCTCTACTAACACAGAGAAAAATGAGAAAAACAGAAAAATTAGTCAGGATAGCCTGTAGTCCCAAGTATTTGGGAGGCCAAGGCAAGAGGATACCTTGAGCCCAGAAGTTTAAGGTTGCTATGAGCTAGGCTGACACCATGGCACTCCAAGCTGGGGAGACAGAGTGAGACTCTGTCTCAAAAAACAAACAAACAAACATCTCAAAAATAGAAATAAAAGAAATGTATTACAAGAATGGCCTATATCATTACATAATACTTTAATTCATTTTCTACCCAAGTGCTCATTATGGACTCTATTAACTATAATTTGTCTGGTTTTAATGGAGGTACCTTTATGCTACTATACTCTTCTGACTTCTGAATCTGCTTTCCTTACTAAACAATAAAAGGGTCATAAGAAGGTGGATCTATGGTTAGTTATTATTATAAAGTTGTTTCATTAAAGGACTCAAAGTTCCATCCTGCATTCACATAAATTCTTTCTAAGTGGAATGAAGATTCCAGTGTGACATATCAATTTGAAATTTATAACTTCTCCTAAGTTGTGCTTTTCTTACAGACAATGTCATAATTGGTACAGGCAGTGTCATAATTGGTAGTATAATGATAAAATTTTAAGAATTAACATTTTAGTCAGCTTATTCTGGAAAGAAACAATTATGTTTGCCACCTGAGTATCAAACAGTATCAAAATGCTTTGTAAAATAGGTAAAAATTGCCATGTGCATGGTATATTGATTGGGCCACGCTAAGCTGCCTAATGTGTACAATCTTATGATATGGAAGCAGCAGATATCATTGTTATTAGTATTTCATTGGGAAAAGTACTTGGCCACTCCAAGATTCAGGGGGTTTGAGAAAATTTAGATTGAGGCTGAACAGTCTCTTTCTCAGTTAACAACTCTGTTCTATGAAGGAGAATGGATTTTTGGTGCTCCTCTTAATATCCTTAGGAGTTAATTTTGCACTCCTTTTGGTGAATGCTCTTTAGATTACCAGTTGTGGATGGCTATAACATACCATTCAAAAAGATTTTGGCCTTTGTAATTGACAGTGTTTCCCCCCTCTTGCTTTACTAAATTCTTTTTCTACTCTGCTTCCTTGGTAGAGATTTCATTATTTCATTATTTATCTTTTTGAGTAGACTCACATAGCTTATATACACATGTATAAAATATTAAATTACCTTAAGATAAATTATATGTTTTTTAGGAACCCAAATTTCTCAGCTTAAATCTTATACATTTTTGTGCAATAATGGTTATAACTTTCTATGAGGTATATTTTTAGTTAGGCTCAATAGAATATTTTATTAAATGTATATATTGTCTTATGATTGTATCATAGAAAGTTCAAAGTTACATATCTTGCCTTTAATGATTTTTGAATCCCTTTGAGGATTAGGGTGAGGATATAAGTAAGATGTAAATAACCATATCTTCAATACTAGTTTATGGGCTCAATGAGGGTGGTATCCATTTCTCTCTTACTGCCCTTTTATACCCAGCACCTAATATTGACTGGCTCATAATAGACGCTCTTTGAATAGTGTTGAAAGTATGATTGAAATAGAATAAAAACAATGTATTATGGTGCAAGATGTTGCAAAGATTCAAAGGAAGGAGAGATTAAAATCAGCGAAAAGATCTTATTTTCAAATGGGTTTCAGTAGGAAGAGATTGTTGGAGGATTTACAAGCTTTCATAAAGGTATCATAAATAGTAGGAAAAATGCATGAAAACAACAGTATAGCATAGTATGTTTGGGTAATTTTGAAATTTATATAGTTTACTTCATAGGTGATATATAAGACCATACGCTAAAATAAGACTTATTTTATGTTGGATGATCTATTAGGAGGTTATTTCATAGTCTGAAGTAGTGATATGAACCTGAATTATTAGGTTTACAGAAATTAAAGGTATGTAAATGGAACAGTAAATAGGTGACAGTAATTTGAAAATGATTCTCAGGTTTTCCATCTGGAGAAACCAGGAGAACAGTGGCATTATTATCAGGAGGAAGGTTATTTTCAAGAAGTACAACTTGTTTTGAGGGTAAAGTTTTGAGCTTTTTTAGTTTGTATTTTAGTTACTAACAGGAATTCCATTTAGAGATTTTTACTTAGAAGCATAGATCTGACACTTGGGAGAGAGTTTTAACCTCGAGATATGGATATTTAATGTAACAGAGGGAAAACTTTAAATGATGATAATTTTGAAAAAAGGTTATTTTCTGATATTAATGAGCATGAGTGAGAGGAAGACAAATTTTAGTGAAAGAGATGAAAAGACTTTAAATAAGGACAGAGAAATTACAGTATATTGATTCCTATGGAGTGTTTTGCTCTTGGGCTTCTGATCTAGTACATTGTTATTCTCTATATCCACTTACCTCTTTATTTGGGGAGCATTGTTTGTTTGATGATCTCAGTACTCTGATGATCTAAGAAGAGTTGTTGATTTTCAGTTTGTTCAGCTTTTTTTCTTACTGTGTGAGTGGATAGGACAACTTTCATGTTTCTTACGTGTTGGATGGACTGGGAACTGGAAGTCTCTGCATTGAATTTTTTTTTATTTTCACTAAGTAATATTACATAGCTCTTAATTTTCAACATTTATAACTTCGGAATAGAGTAACAAACTGTGTAAAGTTACTGTAAAGTATCACACACAAATACATTGTTCTTTTTAGCAGTTGCAGAAAAACTTACAGAAGTGTAATCTCAATAATAAGCTTAAAAAATAATAACTAGTTTAAAGAATTTCCATAAAACTTCTTGGGATAAGATTATGCTTTAGCCTTGCCATTGTTAGTTATAAAATAATATAGTGCATTTTTTCTTCTAGTATTGCTCTTAAAACATGAGTTCTGATAACCTGATATATTGTGTTTAATTATATGATGATTGCTCTTTTTTTTTAAATTGTTGGGGCTTCGTTGAGGGTACAAAGAACCAGGTTACACTGATTGCCTTTGTTAGGTAAAGTCCCTTTTATATTTATGACCCATCCCCAAGAGGTGTATCACACCCCATGACCTGCACCCCCCTTCCCTCCACTCCCCACAGTGTACTGGGTCATTAGTTGTCTTCATATCGGCATTGAGTACATAGGATTCTTGCTTCTCCATTCTTATGATGTTTTACAGAGAATAATGTGTTCCATTCCATCCAGGTTAATACAAAAGATGTAAAGTCTCCATCTTTTTAAATGGCTGAATAGTATTAAATGGTTTCATATACCACAACTTGTTAATCCATTCCTGGGTTGGTGGGCATTTAGTCCGTTTCCACATTTTGGCAATTGCAAATTGAGGTACAATAAACCATCTAGTGCAAATCCTTATGATAAAATGATTTTTTTTTTATGGCTAGATTCCAGGTAATGGTATTGCAGGATCAAGTGGGAGTTCTAGTTTGAGTTATTGGAGGATACTCCATACTATCTTCCAAAAAGGTTATATTAGTTTGCAGTCCCACCAGCAGTGTAAAAGTATTTCCTTCTCTCCACATCCACACCAGTATCTGGAGTTTTGAGATTTTGTGATGTGGGCTGTTCTCACTGGGATTAGGTGATATCTTAGGGTGGTTTTGATTTGCATTTCTCTGATAATTAGGGACAATGAGTATTTTTTTATGTTTGTTAGCCATTCATATATCTTCTTCAGAGAAGGTTCGATTCATCTCTCTTGCCTATTAATATGAAGGATTATTGGCTTTTTTATGTGTTGATTACATTGGGTTCTCTGTAGATCCTAGTTATAAAGCTTTTGTCTGATTCATAATATGCAAATATCTTTTCCCATTCTGAAGGTTGTCTGTTAGCATTGGTTTTTGTCCTCTTAGCTGTACAGAAGCTATTCAGTTTAATTAAGTCCCATTTGTTTATTTTTGTTGTTGTTGCAGTTGCCATGGAAGTCTTCTTCATAAAGTCTTTTCCTAGGCCAGTATCTTTAAGTGTTTTCCACACACTTTCTCTGAAGTTGTTTTTATTGTTTCATGTCTCAGATTTAGATCTTTTATCCATCTTGAATCAACTTTTGTGAGTGGAGAAAGGTACGTGTCCAGTTTCAGTTCTTTGCATGTGGTTATCCAGTTCTCTCAGAACCATTGTGAAGGGGGATTATTTCTCCTAGCATACGTTCTTGTTTGGTTTATCAGAGATTAGGTGGCTATAAGATGTTAGTTTTATCTCCTGGTTTTCTATTTGGTTTCAGATGTCTATGTCTATTTTTGTGCCAATACGATGCTGTTTTGATTGCTGTGGCTCTGTAGTACAGCCTAAAGTCTGATAGGCTGATGCCCTTGGCTTTGTTTTTATTGCTAAGAATTGCCTTAGCTATACAGGATTTTTTCTGGTTCCATACAAAATGAAGAATTATTTTTTCCAAGTCTTGAAAGTTTGATGTTGGTATTTTAATGGAATGGTATTGAATTTGTAGATTGCTTTGGGAAGTATAGACATTTTAACAATGTTGATTCTTCCTAACCATGAGCATGGTATGTTCTTTCATTTGTTAATATCTTTTTTTTTGTTTAGTTTTTTTTTTTTTTGTAGAGACAGAGTCTCTCTTTATTGCCCTGGGTAGAGTGCCGTGGCATCACACTGCTCACAGCAACCTCCAGCTCTTGGGCTTAAGCGATTCTCTTGCCTCAGCCTCCCGAGTAGCTGGGACTACAGGCGCCCGCCACAGCGCCCGGCTATTTTTTTTTTTTTTGCAGATCGGCCGAGGCCGGGCTTGAACCTGCCACCTTCGGTATATGGGGCCGGCGCCCTACTCGCTGAGCCACAGGAGCCGCCCCATTTGTTAATATCTTATGTTATTTCTTTTCTTTGGGTTTCATAATTTTCTTTTATAGAGGTCCCTCACCTCTTTTGGTAGGTATATTCCTAAGTATTTCATTTTTTTTTTTGAAGCTACTGTGAAAGGGATTGTGTCCTTAATTACCTTCTCATCTTGGCTGTTATTAGTGTATACAAAGGCTACTGATTTGTGGACACTGATTTTATATCCTGAAATACTATGGTATTTTTTGATACCTTTCTGGAATCTTGTGGGTGAGTCTTTGGGGTTCTCTAAGTATAAGATCATATCATCAGCAAAGGGGGAGCGTATGACTTCCTCTTCTCCCATTGGATGCCCTTTATTTCCTTCTCTTTCCTGATTTATTGGCTAGAACTTCCAGCACAATGTTGAATAGTAGTGGTGATAGAGGACAACCTTGTCTGGTTCTATTTCTAAGTTGAAAAGCTTTCAGTTTAACTCCATTCAGTAAAATATTAGCTGTGGATTTTTGTAGATAACTTCAATCAGTTTAAGAAATGTGCCACTTATGCCTATATTCTTCAGGGTTTTAATTTAAAAAGGATGTTGAATTTTATTGAATGCTTTTTCTTCATCTATTCATAGAATCATATGGTCTTTGTTTTTGCTTCTGCTGATGTAGTGAATTATGTTTATGGATTTGCATATGTTAAACCAGCCTTGCATCCCTGGGATGAAACCTACTTGATTATGATGTATGACTATTTTTAATGAGAACCTGTAATCTGTGGGCTAGAATTTTGTTGAGAATTTTTGCATATATATTCATTAGTGAAATTGGTCTGAAGTTCTCTTTTTCAGTTGGGTCTTTTCCTGGTTTTCATATCAGGGTGGTGTTTGCTTTGTAGAACATGTTGGGGAAGATTTCTTTCTTCTCAATTTTTTGGAGTTATTTCTGCAGTATAGGTATAAGCTCTTTGTTGAAGGTTTGATAGAATTCTGGCATGAAGCCATACGGATCAGGGGATTTTTTTTCTTGGGAGAATTTTTAATTGTTTCCTTGATCTCAGTGCTTGTAATAGGTCTATTCAGTATGTCTATTTCTTCTTGGTTAAGTCTACGGAGAGGATATGATTCCAGATATTGATCCATGTTCTTCACTTTACAAATTTCTAGGCATTGAATTTCTTGTAGTATTCAGAGATGATCTCTTGTATCTCTTAAGCATTGTTGTTATTTCCCCTTTATCATTTCTGATTGAGGTTACTAAGATTTACTTTTCTGTGTCCAGTTAGTCTGGCCAAAGTTTTGTCTTTTTTTTTATTTTTCCACAAAAACCCCCCCAAAAACAAAAAAAAAAACAACTTTTGGTAGTGCCTGTGGCTCAAAGGAGTAGGGCACCGGCCCCATATGCCAAGGTGGTAGGTTCAAACTCCGCCCCCACCAAAAACTGCAAAACAAATAAAAAAACAAACAAAAAACCCCAACTTTTTGTTTCATTAATCTTCTGAATGATTCTTTTGTTTTCAATTTCATTAATCTCTGATTTAATTTTGGATGTTTCATTTCTTCTGCTGAGTTTAGAATTGTATTATTCCTCTTTTTCCTGTTTCATAAGATGGTTTGTGAGTTTGTTGATGTGCTTTTTGGATGTAGGCATCTAATGAATACATTTTCCTCTCAGCTTTTGCTGTATTCCACAGGTTTTGGTAACTTGTGTCTTCATTGTTGTTATGCTCAAGGAAGATAATGATTTCCTCTTTTATCTCTTCTTACACCCAACTGTCATTCAGCATAAGGATGTTTAATTTCCATGCCTTTGTGTGGAGTTGAGCGTTTTTATTGGAGTTGAATTCCACCTTTAATACCTTGTGGTCTGAGAAGATATCAGGTAAAATTTCAATTCTTTTGATTCTGTTGAGGTTTGTTTTGTGTCCTAAGATACTACGATCAATTTTGGAGAATGTTCCATGGGCCAATGAGAAGAACACATATATTTTAGCTTTTGGATGGAGTATTCTATATACGTCTATCAAGCACAGTTGTTCTAGGGTCACATTTAAGTCCCTTTTATCTTTGTTTAGTATCTGTTTAGAGGATCTGACAAGCTCTGTAAGAGTAGTGTTAAAGTCCCCTGCTATTATGGTATTATGGGATATCATATTGCTCAGACATAATTCTAAGTTCTGTTTCAGGAATCTGGGAGCATTTAAGTTGGGTGCCTGAATATTTAGAATTGAAATATCTTCTTGTTGTATTTTTTCTGCTGACCAATATGAAGTGTCTAATTTTGTCTTTTTTGACTTCAGTTGCTTTAAATCCACTAGTATCTGAAAATAAGATTGCAGTCTCTCTTTTCTTCTGAATTCTGTTTGCCTGCAAAATTGTCTTCCATCCCTCAAATCTGAGTTTCAATTTGTCCTTTGAGGCTAGGTGTATTTCCTGAATACAGTAAATGGAAGACTTTTTTTTTTTTTTTTTAAATCCAGTCAGCCAATTTATGCCCCTTTAGTAGGGAATTCAAGCCATTAACATTTATTGAGATAATTGGTAAGTGTGGTAGCGTTCTATTCATCTTATTTTATGAAAGTCTGTTGCCTAGTTTTACTTGTCACATCATTGTGGAAGGTAAGTTTTGTCCTTTAGTTTCTGGGTGCTTTCCTGGTGGTCCATTGTGATGGTCAGGGTGTAGAATAGGTCTGTGTGTTTCCTGTAGAGCTGGTCTTGTTGTGACAAACTTCCTTAATGTTTGCATATCAGTAAAAGATTTGATTTCTCTGTCAATTTTAAAGCTTATTTTAGCAGGATATATTCTGGGCTGGAAATTGTTTTGTTTAAGTAGGTTAAAGGTAGATGAGCATTGTCTTCTGGTTTGAAAAGTTTCATTTGAGAAGTCTGCTGTCACCCTAATGGATTTTCCCAAGTAGGTCAATTGGTGCTTAACTCCCTGGGGCTTGCAGAATCTTTTCTTTTGTCTTGACTTGGACAGGTTCATCACATTGTGTAATAGGTGACTCTCTTTGACTTGACACCACCTGGGGTCCAATATCCCTCTGAAAGGAGTGTGTCAGAATTTTTGGTGATATTTGGGAAATTTTCATTTATAATATTCTCTAGTATGGCTTCCATTCTGCTGGGGTGTTCTTTTTCTCTTTCTGGGATACCTGTAACTCATATGTTTGAATGCTTCATGAAGTCCCATAATTCTGTCAGTGAGCATTCTGCTTTCTCTCTCTCTCTTTTTTTTTTCTGACTCTTTAACTGAGTTAGTTCAAGAACTTTGTCCTCTACCCCTGAGATTCTTTCTTCTGCTTGGTCTAATCTGTTATTGATACTTTCTGCTGCATCTTTAAGTTCCCCAATTGACTGCTTCAATTCCTTCAGCTTTGCTATATCCTTTCTATATTCTTCATATCATTCATCTCCTATTTGATTCTGTTTCTGGATTTCCTTTTGGGTTTTTTCCACTTTCTCAGCAATTTCTTTCATTGTTTTTGTTATCCATATTTTAAATCCCCCTTCTGTCATTTCTAACATTTCTTCATAGGTAGAATCCTCTGGAGGGAGTAGCTACATTATGGTCCCTTGTGTGGGCTGCTGTGGTCTGGTTTTTCATGTTCCCAAATTTTTCTGCTGTTTCTTCCTCATGAGTGTTTTCTTCTTGCCTGTTTTCTTGCCCTACTTTTTCCTTTCGCTTTCTCTTGATCTTTAAGTAACCATGCCTCTGACCTAAGGTGTTGATTTGTCCTTTTAGTATAGGACTAAAAGGATGAGAATATTGAAGACTAAGAAGGGATATAAGATAAAAGAAAGAAAAAAGAGAAAGTAAAGGGGGTAGTAAAAGGGAAGATTGACCAAAAGGAGAGTGGCACAGAAAGAAAGAGAGACAAGAGTAATAGAGGTGTACAGTAGGATACTTTGACACACACCTAAAACCCCTCAACCTTTGGGGGTGGTGCATTGGGTGTCCCTTGACGTTTGCGGCTCTTTGCCAGCCTCAGCAGACATAGGACTCCACCTCTACCAAACAGAGAAGAAAAACAAAAATATCATATATCAAACCAAAATTAACAAACAAAACCTTACAGGGTAAAATTGGGGGAAAAAAACAAATAATAGGGGCAGAAAAACTAGCAAAAATGAACTTATTATTATTAAAGAAGGAACAATGAAAAATTATACACACAAGAAAAATGAAGAAAAAAGAAAACCTGTCAGGGGAAAATGTTGAAAGAATAAAACAAAGTTCTGTGTGTGTGTGTGTGTGTGTGTGTGTGTGTGTGTATATATATATATAGAGAGAGAGAGAGAGAGAATACACACACACACACACACACACATACATATATTATATATGGTATGAGATGCTAATCACAATGTTGATACAGCTGTATAAGATGGAGACTGGAGATTTCTGCTAAGTTCTTTGCCCTCAAATCCTTGAGGGTTGAGAGCCTGACTCTCTCAGCCTGCCTTGAGAGAAAAGGAAAGTTTTCCTTCCAAGGAAAACCATGACCCTTGGCTAAGCAGAGGCTTTCCCAGGAAAGCATGTGTCGTTGGGATCTCTCCCAAAGGGTCTGCCTGCTTATCAGGTGCACCAAATCTGGCCTCTCTCTGTGCCCCTGAGTGCTGAGGCTCTTCCCTTAGTCTCAGTACTGGCCTCTGGGCAAAATCCACAAGCCATAGGATTTGCCTGGAATGTTCTCTCCCAGTTTCACCACGTCCAGTTGCAAAGCTGTTTCTTAGCCACCATCTTGCTCCGCCCTGATGATTACTCTTTAACATTATAATTCCCTTTTGCCTCACCTTCTAGGAAGCTCATAAGTATTTGGCTCTCAGTTTTAAATAATTCTCTTATTCCTTCTCCTTTCTCCATTTATCATTGTTTTAATTATTGTGCCTTCATTATTGCTTTTTTTTTGTTAAAGCTTTCATGTCTATTTTCAAAGTAGGTCACTATAGATAATAAATTAACTGTGTTCAAGTATTGCCTGGTAGTGTTTAGGTGTTATACTGCCACTCCTGTTTTTTCCCCTGCTTCATGCTTACTGTTATTCTCTTCTTAGTTTATAGAATTCTCTTGACCATGATTTGAATTATTCATTTTATGGCTTATCCATAATAAATTATTTGTTCCAGACATACTTTCTCTTGTCACCCCTTATGCTTTATGGTTCCTCTGAGTTCTCTTTGCTATTTTAATATCAACTAAAGCCAAATCATTAAGGATGTATCCTACTCTATTCAAAAGGTTTATTGAAAAAGATTCATAAAGCTAAATTTTAAAGTGAACTTTAACTGTAATACCTGTACTTTTATTTTTTAATGTAGATTTTTGAGGGCATAAGGAGAATATGTTGAATTATATAGACTTTTATAAATTTTTGAGAATTTAATTTCTCAATTCTCTTGGGAGTATATCTTCTTCCTGTTATTACTTTAATTACTGCAAAATATAATATCAAACTATATTATGCAATATAATAAACTGATTTGATAATCATAGTTTTGGTTAACCAACTTATTATCATTTTTTTTTTTTTGAGATAGAATCTCACTATGTTGCCCTTGGTAGAGTACTGTGGTGTCACAGCTCACAGCAACCTCAAACTCTTGGGCTGAAGCGATTCTCTTGCCTCAGCCTCCCGAGTAGCTGGGACTATAGGCGCCTGCCACAACGCCTGGCTATCTTTTGGTTGCAGTTGTCATTGTTAATTAGCAGGCCCAGGCCGGGCTTGAACCCACCAGCCTTGGTATATGTGGCTGGCACCCTACTCACTGAGCTATGGACGCTGAGCCCCAGCTTATTATCTTACTATGCTTCTTTAGTTACAAATTATATGTATTTTTTTCCTTTTGAATTATTAAGTTCACTGAAATGCCAAATTTAAAATAATAAATATATCTCATAAAAGGTCTTGCTATTGATATCATTCATATTGTCAGTATCTGTTAAGTTTACCACACTATTTTTAATGGGGGAACCTTTCTAAAACTTAAGTTAATATGATTCCCATACTGAAAGAAGTACATTTTATTTCATAACCCAACATACACACACACAAAATAAAAGTTTCATATAATAATAGCTATCCCTACTATGTATAATTAAGTAAACCTACATCAGTGTTTATATCAAATGTGAATGTAATAATACTAAATTAAAGTAAAAACCCCAAGTTAAGCATGAAAATATTTAGGAAATATTTTAATTTATGAAGTATGTTTGCTTATTTCATAAGTTTATTCTTATAGGCATTGTTTATGCTAAGTGTTTACATCTCACTTTTATATTTTCTATTTTGTTTTACTCCATTAAAAAATGCTAATAGTGGTCACTAACTTGATTTAATGACCCATTACTTGATTGCAAACTGTAGTTTAAAAAATACTGCTTGGGAGACATTCTTGTGCATGTGTATCTGGAGGCATGTTTAAGAGTGTTCACAGCAGCATTGTTTGTACATCCCTTTCCTTTAAATGGGAATAGCTGAAATATTTACTGAGGAGAGATGGATAAATATGCAGATGATAGTATTATTTGCATAATGGAGTATTACTGTACACCAAAGTAATTGAATTGTAGCCATGTTCATTCTTATAGATCAGTTGGGGAACAGATATTGAGCAAAAATAGCAAGCCACGTAATTCATATGTATGGTTTGATTTGATATATTAAGTTCCAAAAAATAAGTTAAGCTATACAGTATATCAGATGTGTGTGTGTGTGTAGGTGTTTGTGTATCTGTCTTTAAACTATAAAGAAAAGTGAGAGAAAAGAAAGAATCACAGTTTCAGGATAGTGGTTACCCTAGAAGGGAATAAGAGGTAAGCAGACATTCAGGGAACTACAAAGTGAAATTATGTTTCTTGGCTGAGTGATGGGGGGTATAGGGTCTGGTCCTTTTATTCTTTATTCTTTACACACTTATTACAAATGACTTTTGTATGCATTCAGTGTCTAAAGTATTAAAAATAGAAGTAGTGTGAAATCAACAATTAACATTACAACTTAAAAAAATTAGAATATAGAAATATTTTCACTTTATTCCTAAAACTCAATCTACTTTTCATTTTATCCTGAATCTTACCCTCATATTCACTTTAACCTGAAGTCCTTTGGAGAGGGTTTGGTAGAGAGTAAATATGGTAATAGTACAAAATAAATTGATATTTAGAGATCAGCCTCAATAATAGATCAGAGATGGAATAGAAGTCTGCTCAACCTATTACTTTTAAAACGTAAGTTTCTATTGTAACTGGAATTTCTCTGCTGTTTGGTCTTGGAAATTTGAAAAATGAATTCACAGGCCACCACAACTAAGTGAAAGCATAGATTTTATTACTGAGAAGAGAAAGGAAATAGCCTGTAGTCCCAGCTGCTCAGGAGGCTGAAGCAAGAGAATCGACTAAACCCAAGAGCTGGAGGTTGCTGTGAGCTGTGACGGAACAGCTCTCTACTGAGGGAGACAGAGTGAGACTCTGTCTAAAAAAAAGAGAGAGAGAGAGAGGAAGGAAATTGCAAATCCCTCTGGTATGGTGGAGGGAGATCCTGAGTGGATAGCCCAGTTTTCAGATCTCTAAGGATACATATGCAGCTTTTCCTATCCTGCAGGCAGAAGAATCTGGGGAGATCAAATATATGTCTAAAATATGTCCCAAGTGTTTGGTGCCAGACGCTTGTGGGCAGAGTTAATATTAAAACTGCCATCATGTAGGAATGTAGGAATGTGGTCGAATTCACACCTTCCCTGGGAGTGGTGGTTTACATGGTGAAATCAAACTGGTTTATGGACCTGCTCAGGCCCAGAAAATGGGGTCTGTGTTCAGCCCTACGTGAAAGGCACTTGCATCACTATTTTGACGTTTTTTGGTTCAGAGACAAATGGTGCTGTTGAATCTGACTTGTAGGCTTCAAATAATTAGATAGTATATACTTAATAGATATTTGTTGAAAGAATGGCTGAGTTGACAAAAGTTGAAGTTTGGGAAAGAGATAGTATCAGGATATAGATTTCAATTTTAGCAAGTTAGTTTGAAGTGGCAGCAGATTACCTGAGTGGAGATGTTATATAGAAAGTTGGAAATATGAGATTTGTTACTGAGAAAATGAGGACTGCATTATGGATTGGATAGTTTTCAGATGGGAAGACTAGAAGCTGAGAGAAGGTGAATTTTCTGAGAGAAAAAGCTATAAAGAGAAAAGAGGGAAATGTAAGGATGAGTCATGAGTATGTTTACCAAATAGATTTCATTTAGTTATCTATGGCAGTTGAACATTCAGTTAAAAATTATGGCAGTCATAATATTGTTAATATTTTGTTTATAGAGCAAGATATTTTTAGTACTGAAATATCTTGCCATTTTATTTTTTTAAAGATTTATGCTTCAGAAATCATTGTTGCTTTTTACAAAGTTTTTCTTCCAAATGACATTCAAATGAGAGAATAAATAATCTTATTTAAAACTATAAATGCATTTTTTAATTAGAATATTTTGTAAAATCTTGGCTTTTATCCTTTATATATGTGAATTCTGAAAGTTTGATTTCTAAGTATAGCTTAATATTTGGTGTCCAGATTTTGTGTGTTCATCATAAATAGGCATTATACTTGTATATTTTGGTTGAAAATCCATAAGCATGTCATATAAAATGGGATTTATGATGATAGACATTAATTGAAAGCTAGTTAATCCTAATATTAGTAACCATACTCTAAAAACTTTAAAATAAAATATTTTTTTCTTAAAAATAAAAGCTTACCAATAATTTAAATTTTTTTCCACAGAGAGAATCATTACTAAAACAGGAAATAAATGACCTTGTAAAACGGAAGATGGCAGTAGATGAAGAAAATGCTTTCTTAAGGAAAGAATTCAGTGACTTGGAGAAGAAATTTAAAGATAAAAGTCAAGAATTTAAGGTATGTGGACTTGTACATAGTTTTGTAGGACTATTGCTTTGAAGTCCTGCTTTAAGCTTTGTGAGCCTTTGTGGCACAGGAAGTGACAGGCTGGGAGGAAAAATTGCCTTAGGCCCTGCTATACCATACAGTTTTTTTTACATGCAGAAACTCTGATAAAGATGCTTTAAAGCTAGAACTCCAAGCTTTCTAACTTTCAGATAAATAGTTAATGATGGAAATGGAGCTAAGAAAGTAGGAGTGTGAATATGTGGCTTCTTGTAATTAGATTCTGATGGGACTGGCATTATTAATTGATAATACTCAGGTCTGGGAGGATATGTCTGTGTGGGTCTCAAAAATAGCTGGGGACAGCATCAAAGGCAGCTTGATCAATTAATGGGCTCTTTGCAAATGTGTACTCATCAAAGCTGTCATCCCGTGAAAAAATATGACCCATCCACCTGCATGAAAAGAGGCCAATAAAAGTACACAGGTGACCTTGGCTATCAAATATAGAAGAAGCTGCTGTGAGGGTAAAACTGCATAGTTTATATTTGCTGATTAGTTCTCACATTTTTTTTTTTTTTTATGTTTTGGTGGTTTTTTTGTTTGTTTATTGGCCCTTATGGTACTCTTCTACAGGACACTAAGGACTGTGTACAGAATAAAGAAGAACAAAACAGACTAGTTATACAAAATCTGAAGGAGGAAAATGAGAAATTAAGTACCCGTTGCACTGACTTGCTAAATGACCTGGAGAAACTGAGGAAGCAAGAAGCACACTGGAGAAAAGAAAAATATAGCATTGATGCAAAAATAAAGGTATACAACGAGAATGGAATCCACGCTGCTTTTTTGGATCTAACTTCTTATAGGAAATTTGAAACATGTTATTTTCTTTAAATAACAACTTATATATTCAAATCCACCAGTGGGGACTAGCATTAATTTATATTCTTTCACTTAAGACCCACAGCTTTTTAAAAATTGATGTTGCAAAGCAGGAAACTGACTTCAAATAGTTATCCTAAAATGTAATCATTAAAAAATAAAAGCTATTGCATTTTGAAATAAAATGTGTTTTGAAAAAACATATTTAGAATCATGGGTTTTGACTTTTTTAAAATTAAGGTTTAAATTTATAATTATAGCTAGAATTCATTACAATATAGTATTGACTTTATTCCCAAGTCCTTTAAAAAATAAAGTATAAAAGAATATTGAAAATACTCGTGGTTCTCAGATGATGCTTTCTTTGGCTTTAAAGGGCCTTATTCATAATAAAATTTTATTTTTATAGAAGATAAAAGTTATAATAAATCATCATAATATTCCTACATCTTTTTTTTAAAGGCTAGTCAAATGAAACCATGGGTTTTTCTATCATTTTTGATCAGCATTTGTCCAAAATAATACTCTTTTGTGGCATTCTCTTTGTCTTATGAGGGGTTTTGCTCATTTCTTTTTTGACCAAATTTTGGGTTTCTTTTTTTACCATAAATTTTGTTGAAAAGGCCAGAAACAAATGGTAGTGGTGGTAAATATATGCATGCACTTTATATAAATACATGTGTATGTACAGCTATTCAACACGTATAAACAATTGGCCCTTAGTATCCCTAGGTTCTGCTTTGGTGAATGCAGCCAAAATGGGCCAAAATATTTGCAAAAAAAATAAACAATAACAATGTAATAATAAAAATCAATACAAATAAAAATATAGTATTACAACTACTTACATTGTGTTAGATATTATAAGTCATCAGGGAGTGGTTTAACGTATATGGGAGGATATGGGTAGGTTCTACACAGATACTCTGGCATTTCCACAAGGGACTTGAGTGTCTGTGAATTTTGGTATCTGCAAAGGGTCCTGGAACCAGTCCTCCTTGATACTGAGGGACAGCCATAATATATATGGATGTGTGCGTGTATGCATGTGTGTGTAAATATTTAAGATAGGGGAGGAGGATATGTCTTTTTGATTGTGTAAATCAATCCATTGCAGTTATTTCAGGCAATATCTTAAATCTATTAGTGCACGATCAGAGAATGACTGAGCCTGAGCCAGAGCCATTGAGATAAATGAATTTTGGTGCATTTATTTTCTTAATTTTTTTATCAGTTTGTACTTCTCTACATCCTTCAAACAGTTTGGTAGTGTGATAAGGGTAAGTAGTACTTGCTTTTGTTGATTTACAGCTACATGAGTATTTGGTGATAATTTTTATTTCCTTATTCATATCATTCAAATAATCAGTTCTGTGATATCCTATGACTTTTTACTTACATGACTTTTTTTCTATTGAAGTGTTTGTCTTTTTCTTATTTATTCATAAGCATTTTTTATTTTGGATACTAATGCTTTATTTTATATATTACAAATATGCCTCCTGTTTTTCGACCCTTGAGTAAGGTGAATTGAACTTTCAAAAGTTTGTGAGTTTGCATAAAATCAAATTTATTATTTTCTTCTCTAATGTTTTTACTCTAGGAGGTATATATGACAAAGTGTTCTCTACCTCAAAGTCTTAATTAAGAATTCATTTTTGGGTATGATGTTCCATGTCATTTACTCAATAGTTTACTGATTTGTGATGCAATCTCAAATCTCCAAATTTCCTTGTGTAAGTGGGAAATTCCTTGTGTGTGTTCCACGTCACTTACTCAATAATTTACTGATTTGTGCTTCGATCTCACATCTCTGAACTTCCTATTGTTTTCATGGTTTTAGATATTTTGGTTACATACTTTGACTCACTGTTTGGCAGGGAAGTCAGTTTTTTCTTTTCTTTCTTTTTTTTAAGAGATAGGATTTCTCTGTTTTGCTCAGGCTGGAGTACAATAATGAAGTCTTAGCTTACTGCAGCCTCAAACCCCTGAAATCAAATGGTCTTCCCATCTCCATCTCCCAAGTAACTAGAACTATAGGTACATACCATCATGCCTAAATTTTAAAGTTTTGTTTTTTTGTGGAGACAGGTTCTCATATTGATAGCTGTTCTTAAATTCCTGGCCTCAAGTGATCCTTCCACCTTGGCCTCCCAAAGTGCTCAGATTATAGGCAGTGGCTACTGTTCCTGAGTCGAAGCCTACTTTTTAATTCATTTCTTTGTAAGTCATAAGCCCTGTATTTCTTCATTAGGTTAGAATACTAAGAATCATTTTTATTAGTTTAATGAAAATGTTAGAAAGTAGATGGGAGGCATACTGAATTATGAATTAATTTTGAGGAAATTGTGATTCTACTATCTATGAATCTATAATAGGTTTTTGTAACTTCTTGTAAAATGGCTTTGCCAACTTTTAGTAGATTTATTCCTAATTACTGTTATTGCAAATAGCATTTTATTATAGTAAGTAATGCATTTTCTATTATATTTTAAAATTGATTATTTCTGAAATACAGGAATGTTATTGATTTATTTTTCGCTTTTGTACAAGTTTTTTCCTGCTGCTTTATTAGTTCTAATGTGTTGTACCTACTTTTTTTTTTTTTTTGAGACAGAGTCTCACTGTGTCACCCTTAATAAAGAGTGTTATGGCGTCACAGCTCACAGCAACCTCAAACTCTTGGGCTTAAGAGAGTCTCTTGCCTTAGCCTCCCAAGTAGCTGGGACTAGAGCAGCCCACTACAACGCCCGGCTATTTTTTGTTATTGTTGTTTAGTTGGTCTGGGCTGGGTTTGAACCCACCACTCTTGGTGTATGTGACTGATGCTGTAACCACTGTGCTATAGGCACAGAGCCTGTACGTACTTTTTGATTTTTCTAAGTTGTACAATTACATTGTTTTGTCAGTAAGAAAACTCTACATCCTTTCTTTGCAGTAAGAAAGCTTTATTAGAAGAAATAGAACTCATATGCTATACACTTAATCTATTTGAAATATAAAATTCAGTAGTTTTTAAATTATGCACAAAATTGTAAAATCATCACCACAATCAAGTTCAGAACATTTTCATCACCCCCAAAAGAAACCCTATATCTTTTAATCTATGTTTTATTGCAGGGATGTCAGCTATGAAACTTGCTGTGTGTAAAGAAAAGATATTACTTTTTCTCCCTACATCTACATGTATTTTAGGTATATACCTAGGAGTGAAATTATTAGCTCATATAGTAACTCCTTTTTTAAGCTTTTGTAGAACTGTAAATCTGTTTTCCAAAGTCGATATAACAACCATTTTATCTTCTGAACAACCATGTACAGGGATTCGATTTCTTCATTCCTAGTCAACACTTGTTATTGTCTCCTTTTTTTTCTTATAGCTGCCCTCATGGATACGAAGTGATAGCATATTGTAGTTTTCATTTGCATTTTCTTTCTTTATTTCTTTTTTTTGAGACAGAGGTTTAAGCTGTCACCCGGAGTAGAGTCCTGTGGCGTCACAACAACCGCAAACTCCTGGGCTTAGGCGATTCTCTTTGCCTCAGCCTCCCAAGTAGCTGGGACTACAGGCGCCCATCACAATGCCAGGCTATTTTTAGAGATGGGGTCTCACTCTTGCTCAGGCTGGTCTCAAACCCAGGAGCTTAGGCAATCCACCTACCTCAGCCTGCCATAGTGCTAGGATTGCAGGTGTAGCCATCGTGCCTGGTCCAAAAGTTACTCATTTTGATGACTTATTATTTATCAGGGTTGTTTTTGGCATTGCTTGTGCTGTTGGTGTCAGATTTAAGAAATCATTGCCTAACCAAAGGTTGTGAATATTGACAAGTATATTTCTTTCTAAAAGTTTTATTGTTTTGTGTCTTAGGTTCTTTGATTTGTTTTGAGTTAGCTTTTGAATATGGTGTGAAATACAAATCTAACTTATACTTTTGTGTTATTCAGTTGTTACAGTACTGTATCTTGAAAAGATGATTCTTTTCCCTACTGCATTGTCTTCACATTTTTATTGAGTATCAATAAAAGTAGAAGTTCTGTTCTTTTGATCTGTGGGATCTATCCTTGTGCCCGTCTTTATTGCTGCAGATTTGTAGCAGGTTTTCAAATTGGAAAGTGTATCTTCCAAATTTATTTTTCTTTTTGAAGATTGGTTATTCTGAGTCTCTTGAATTTTCATCAGAATTGTAGAATCAGGCTTTCTGTTTTTGCAAAAAAAAAAAAAAAAAATCAGCTGAGAAAATTTTTTTTTTTTTGAAACAGAATCTTACTCTGTTGCCCTCAGTAGAATGCTGTGGTGTCATAGTGCACAGCAACCTCAAACTCCTAGGCTGAAGTGATTCTCTTGCCTTAGCCTCTTGAGTAGCTAGGACTACAGGCACCTGCCACAACACCTGGCTTTTTTTTTTTTTTCTTTTTTAGAGACAGGGTCTAGCTCTTGCTCAGGCTGGTCTCCAACCCGTGACAGTTCACCCACCTTGGCCTCCCGGAGTACTAGGATTATAGGCGTGAGCCACTGCAACCGGCCCCCAGCTGAAATTTTGATAGAGATTGCATTGAATTACTAGATCAATCTGGGGAGTATTATCATCTAAGTAAGTGTTCTGATCCATCAACATGTTATTTCTTTCATTTATTTAGGTTGTCTTTATTTTTGTTTTTTTCAGTTTCATGGTTTTCAGAGTTTAAGTTTGCACTTCTTTGGGTAAATGTATTCATGAAATTTTATTCTTTTTCAATCATAATTGTTTCTTAATTTTTATTTCAGATCTTCATTCCTAGTGTATAGATACACAATTAATCTTTGTATATTGATCATGTATCTTACAAGTTTTTTGGAGAGGTTTGGTAATTCTGATAGTTTTTTAGTAAATTGCTTAGGATTTTCTGCATATTATATGCATCTGCAAGTAGAAATAGTTGTACTTCTTCCTCTCCAATCTGTATGCATTTTATTTAATTAGTTTATGTTGCCCTCAGTAGAACCATTGTTTTAATGTTGAATAGAAAAGGAAAGGGTAGACATTGTGTCTTGTTTCTGATTTCAAGGGAAAAGGATTCCCTCTTTCATGCTCAAGTATACTATTAGTTATGAGTTTGTTTTGTTGATGTTACTTTATTGGATTGAGGAAGTTTCCTTCTATATTCCTATTTTGGTGAGTTTTTTAATTATGAAGGGGGTATTGAATTTTGGCATGCTTTTTCTTCTACTTATTGAAATGATCATGTGGTTTCTGTCTTTCATTCTATTGGTATAGTGTGTTATATTGATTTTTGGATGTTAAATCAAACTTACATTATTGGAATATCTTTATCTTTTTTTCTAGCTTTGGTATCGGAATAAGGCTGTTTTTACAAAAAGAGTTAGGGAGTTTTCCAACTCTTCTAGCTTTTAGAAGATTTTGAGAGGGACTGGCATAAATTCTTTAAATGTTTGTAGATTTCTATGTAGGGAGGTTTCAATAGCTGATTCAGTCTTTTCACTTTGTTATGGACTTTTGACTGTTTAGACTTTTTTGTTTCTCCTTGAGTCAGTTTAGGTAATCTGTATATTTGTCCACAAATGCGATTTATCCAGTTCAAAGATTATCTAACCTGTTGATATACAATAGATTATAGAATTTTCTTTTTTTTTTAATTGAATCATAGCTGTATACATTAGTTCAATCTTGGGGTACAGTGTGCGGGCTTCACATGCAATCTGAGATACTTTTATCAACCTGATTGACATAACATTCATGAGATTTTCTCATTTACTATGTGAAAACATTTTTGATCCATATTTAGAAGTTTTCTCCTGACCCTTCAAATATGTACCACACATGTGATCTCACCCTTTGTCCTATCTCCCCGCACCCTCTCCCT